>QJPP01001886.1:0-136988 GCA_003996215.1 Jaltomata sinuosa
CGGTGAAATTAAATCTAGAAAACGAAAACACCGCAAGAGAATCTACAAAGAAAGAGCAAAGAAGTTGTCGCGACTAGCGATGGAGCCCAAAGAGAAAGCTGGAACGCCACACTCCATCGAGTTCTCTTATTTTGGAGACCCTGGCGATCTCCAACTTCAGTCCGGTATTCCTTTATTCTCATAGTTTTTAGCTTTCACATATATGCATTGGGGACAATGCATGAGTCTAAGTTGAGGGTGTTGGGAAACCTGTGAGTCACCACCGAGGGTTTTTGTTGCCGATTTCTTTTCCCTCCGGTGTGCTATCTAGTAGAACCGGCATGTTTAGGTTATTTTAAACATTTTTTTTTGTTAGTGTCTATAGCAAGCATGCGTTGTTCTTGTCTAAAAACGAGGCCCCGTAAAAATTTTCTGGTTTTAAGCTTATGTTGAAACAATTGACTGTCTGGATCCTTGTATGTCATTGTGTGATTATGAATAGAATGAGTATGCTTAAGCCGAGCGGTCGTTTGATAGTTGGTAGCGATATAGTTTCTTGGTGCCAAGAGCGTGTGAGATTATTGTCATAAATTCTTACTCTGTGCATGCATCTAGAACTTGCCCGGTCTATTTTGTTAAGTTCAAAGTTTGGTTGCTTAGGAAAGGATCACAGGCTCTTTTTGTGTGCAGTCCACTTAACCTGAAAGACTGTCCAAATCTAAATAATCCCTTTTGATCCCTGTTTGAGCCATAATTGACCTTATTCTTTTAATAACCTGTCACCATTCCCGTTTAATTGTTGAATCCCTATTTTGGCCCTGGTCCTTCCTTGGACATTGTGCACCTCAACGCAGGCAATCAGCCTAAGTTGAGGGTGGCTACTATAGAGGTAAACCCTGTTTTGGCCCTGGTCCTGCTATGGATACTATGCACCTCAACGCAGGCAATCAGCTTAAGTTGAGGGTGGCTACTATAGAGGTGAATGATAAGAAAGAGAGGATGGAGATGGTTAGTGTGAATAGAATGAAAAGTCCGGGTGTGTGCCTAAGAAAAGAAAAATAAAAAGAAGTGAAAAAGATTGAAAAAGTAATAAAAAGAATTGTCAAAATATAGAGGCCGCACCTGTAGCTAGAAAGAAGGGAATAAAGAGGTGAATAAGGATGGACAAAGTAACGTGATGTGATAAGATGTCGGTAGTTCCAAGGAGGGCTTAGTCACTAACCCCTAAATGTATCCTACCTGCACCCGAAGCCTCATGACAATCCTAAACAAGTCCTGTAGTGATCCTGAGTAGCTTTCTGAATAACCGAAATAGAATAGTAAGGGCAAGCCTATGGTATCGCATGTGCATTGTTTGAAATCGTTTGTGAGTGTGAGCGCTTACCTAGTCCCAAATCTTGTGTGTGGGATTTCTTTGTGGTGAGGGCACCAAGATGTCTATATTGTCTATTGATTGTTAGGATAGCTGCGTGTGCGTGTGCATGATATTCTATCATATCGGAATGACATGTTTGGATCCTTGCAAGTTAGTGTTTCATACATTCGTGTGCTACGAGGGAGCTTGAGTTGATTGAATAAGTTTTGAATGACCATGAGTTGCTATAGACATGAGTTGGTTCTTAGTTGAGTCGTATTATTGTTTTATGTTATGTTGCTTGAGGACAAGCGAACGTTTTAAGTTAAGGGTGTTGATGTGACGCCAATTTACGTCACTTTCGACTCCTTTTTACTAAGAACAATCGTACGTTTTCAAGCAACCGTTGTTGTTTTTGATGTTTTTATGTTGTATTTGTAGGAAATGGAAACAAACACGGAAACGGAAGGAAATACGCGAAAAACAACATTCTGCCTAAGAGTGACGGCCTGAGTGACGGCCCGTCACACATGTGACGGTCCGTCACTGGGACCGTCACACCAAGGCAGACCCTCAGGCGGCACCACTGCCTAGCAGTGACGGTCCAGGCGACGGTCCGTCACTGCCATGACGGTCCGTCAAGCCTGGCCGTCAAGTTAAGGCAGTGGCGTCAAGTGGCTACCCGCGTTTTGGGGATTCCTAGCCCATTTTGGAGTTGGCTTCTATTACTCCTATAAATACCCTATGATAGGTTTATTTTATTCATTCATTCACCCATTAGTTAAAACACGTTTTAGTTATTTTTTGAGAGAAACAACACGGTTCATTTGTATTGAACTCGTGTTCTTGATTCGTTCGTGAGTTCTTGGTATTTCTTGCTCTTGGATATTGGAAGATTGATCGTTTCATTATATTGTAAGACTTTTTCGTCCCTTTATTATGAATAAAACTATTTTCTCTTCTTCTTCGAGCATGAGTAACTAAAACTCCCGCAACTCGGGTTGTGGGAGCCATGGCAAACGTAGCGATTTAGATTCCGGGTAGCGTTGGGTTCAATTTACATGTAGTCACGTTGTTAATCATCCTTTATGTCACGTTTTCTAGTGGTTGCAAATATTAGAACATGCCTAGGTTTAATTTGCTTGAGTAAAGAGATTAAAACCGGGAAAACTTGATTAACAACAAGGATTCGAGACTACTAACTCTCGTCTTATTGATTAATGCCGTAACTGGATTAATCTACTTGAGGTTAGGATTGAGAGCTAAAAAGCACATCTTTTTGAGATCGAGAGAAGATAAAAGGAAATTTGTTTATTTGGTCGAGAGACGTTTAGACGATACAATTGACGCAATCACATCGGGACACGCATATAGAAAGAACCCGGTTAAGCCTAGAATCGACATTGTTACAACGCCATGGTGAACTCATCCCTAGTTCATTCTCTCCTATTGATTATTTCTTTTACATTATTGTTGCTTTTGTTTACGAATTGTTCACAAAACCCCCCCTTTTTGTTATCGGAAACAATTGATCACTAGTCATCTACTTCACTAAAGTCTTAATCGTCACCATATTCTCTGTGGGATTCGACCCCAACCTTTGTTTGGGTTCTTTACTTGACAACGATCGCTTACGCTTCTTTAATTAGAAGTGTAGTTTGAGCGTTCCATCTGGATGCTAGAGTGAAAGTTGTTGTTGTAGGCAAACTCTATAAGAGGTAAGTGATCATCCCAATTACCTTTGAAATCGATCACACAAGATATCAACATATCCTCCAAGGCCTGAATAGTACTCTATGCCTGGATGTCTGCCTGAGGATAAAAAGTTGTGCTAAGCTTTACCTTGGTACCAAGACCTTTCTGAAATGACTTCCAAAACTGAGATGTAAACTGAGGGCCTCTATCAGAAATTATAGACAAAGGAACACCATGCAATCGGACTATCTCCCAAATGTAGAGTCTGGCATAATCATCTGTTGTATCTGTAGTCTTAACAGCCAATAAATGGAATGACTTGGTCATCCGATCAACGATCACCCAAATGGTGTCATGTTTCCTTTGAGTACGAGGCAAACCCGTAATAAAGTCCATATTGATTGCTTCCCATTTCCAAGTGGGAAGGTCAATATCTTGAAGCATGCCACCCGGCCTTTGATATTCCACTTTGACTTGTTGACAGTTGGGACACTTAGCCACAAACCTGGCTATGTTCTTCTTCATACCATTCCACCAAAATACTTCCCGTAGATCATGGTACATCTTAGTGGCACCCAGATGAATAGAGTATCTAGAACTGTGGGCCTCGGACAAAATTTGTTGTCTCAACCCATCAATGTCTGAAAAACATAAGCGACCCTGATAACGAAGCACACCATCTCCCCCATGGGAGAAAACCTCAACCCTTTGCTGATGAACTGCACCCTTAAGCTGAAGTAGAATGGGATCTTGGTCTTGCTTGGCTTTCACCTCAGCCACCAAGGATGATTCGGCACCATTAGTTACAATCACACCATCTTCGGTCGAGTCCATAAGGCGAACTCCCAATGGAGCGAGCCTATGAACTTCTTTAACCAATTCCTTCTTTTCCACTTCAATAGAAGTTACACTTCCCATAGACAACATACTCAAAGCATCCGCCACAACATTGGCCTTACCCGGATGGTAAAGCACACTCATATCATAATCCATAAGGAGCTCAAGCCACCTTCTTTATCACAAATTCAATTCCTTTTGAGTGAACACATATTGAAGACTCTTATGATCGGTGAATACATCCACATGCACAGCATACAAGTAATGCCTCCAAATCTTCAAGGCAAAGACCACGGCTGCTAACTCAAGATCGTGAGTAGGATGGTTGTTCTCATGAGTCTTAAACTGTCTAGAAGCATAGGCAATCAACTTACCACGCTGCATCAAAACACAACCCAAACCAATTCGAGAAGTATCACAATACACAACAAAATCATCTAAGCCCTCGGGTAGGGTTAACACTAGAGCGGTGGTCAATCTAGTCTTCAATTCCTGAAAGCTCTCCTCACATGAGTCAGACCACTGAAACTTAACCTTTTTCTGAGTTAATTGGGTCAAATGGGAAGCAAGGAAAGAAAACAATTCCACAAACCTCCTATAGTAACCAGCCAAACCTAAGAAGCTCCTAATATCAAACGGAGAAGTAGGTCTAGGCCAGTTCTTTACTGCCTCTATATTTTGAGAATCAATTCGAATACCATCTTTGGTCATGATATGACCCAGAAAAGCAACAGACTGCATCCAAATCTCACACTTACTAAACTTAGCAAACAACTGTCTATCCTTGAGAGTTTGCAACACAACCCTCAAGTGATCCGCATGCTCCTCCTCACGACGAGAGTAAATGAGGATATCATCAATGAAAACAATCACAAACATATCCAAATACTGTTTGAACACACGGTTCATCAAATCCATAAAAGCTGCAGGAGCATTCGTTAGACCAAAATACATCACAACAAATTCATAATGACCATACCGAGTCCTAAAGGTTGTCTTCAGAATATCACATTCTCAAACTCAAAGCTGATGAGAACCGAACCTAAGGTCGATTTTTGAGAAAAAACAAGCACCTTAAAGTTGATCGAACAAGTCATCAATCCGAGGAATGGGATACTTATTCTTGATTGTGACCTTGTTCAATTAGTTGTAATCAATACACATCATAAGAGATCCATCTTTCTTCCGAACAAACAAAACTAGGGCACCCCAAGGAGAGATACTGGACCTGATGAAACTTTTATCAAGGAGATCATTCAACTGATCTTTCAACTCCTTGAGTTCCGCGGGGGCCATTCTATAGGGACGAATAGGGATAGGATTTGTATCCAGAAAAAGATCTATCCCAAAGTCAATTTCAGGCTCGGGAGGAACTCCGGGAAAATCATTGGGAAACACTTCTGGAAATTCATTCACAATAGGAATAGACTGAATAGTCGAGGTTTCCGACTCCGTGTCCATAACCCAAACTATATGATAGACATAGCCTTTAAAAATCATCTTCCTAGCCTTAAGATAAGATATGAAATGACCTTTCGAAGAAGAGGGACTACCTTGCCATTCTAGGACAGGTTCATTAGGAAACTTGAAACTAACCACACAAGTGCAGCAATCAACTGAGGCATAACATGCATACAACCAGTCCATACCAAGAATAATATCAAAATCAGTAATCTCCAACTCTACTAGATCCACTGAAGTAACTCTATGAAGGACTGAGATGGGGCAATTTTGGTAGACTCTTTCGGCTAGGACTTACTCACCAACAGGAGTAGAAACATGGAAGGGTTCTAAAAGCATTTCAGGACGAATCTCAAACTTACAAGACACATAAGGGGTCACAAAAGATAAGGAAGCACCGGGGTACAACAAAGAATACACATCAAAAGAGAAGACTTTCAACATACCGGTAACCACATCAGGAGAACTCTCCTAATCCTGTCGGGAGGACATGGTATAAAGGCGGTTCTGGCGTTGACCACCAGAACTAAAAGTTGCGTGCTGCTGGGCTGGTCTACCTCCTGAAGCTGCTGGGGCAGGCTGGGTCCTACCTCCCTATCCCTTTCTAGACGAAGGGAAATCTTTGACACGGTGACCAACCTAGCCACAACCAAAACAACCCTCCCTACCCGCCAAACACTCACCGGGGTGACTCTTCCCACACCTTGTACAAACAGGGAAAGAAGACCCTTTTGCACCACCACTCTGAGAATAAGAACCTGCACCTCTACTGGACTGATCATGGAGGGGCCTGGAGGCCTGAGAGGGAGTACTGGCAGGATAATGAACATGACTTGATGACTTCTTCTGGAAATAAGAGCGATGTCCACCTCCGGACCTGTGATAACCAAAACCTGACCCCTCGAATCGAACCCTCTTGTTCTCTCTTGCCATCTCCCTAAGCTTGTCACCCTCAATCTGATGGGCATGATTCATGAGTCAAGAAATGTTCATATCACTCAACAACAAAGCAGACCTACACTCTTTCTTCACCATATCAGAAACCCCATATATGAACTTGCTCATTTGATCATGCGGGTCTACTACCATGGAGGGAGCATATCTAAACAACTGAGTGAACTTCAAACTATACTCTTGCACCGACATCAAACCCTGTATTAAGTTCACAAATTCCTCCACTTTCGCTTCCCTCAACTCATAGGGAAGGAACCTATCAAGAAAGGCCCTCTCAAAACACTCCCAAGTCGTGGGGATCGTATACCTCACCCTAGCCTTCTTCCATTGCGTGAACCAAATATGAGCCACATCCTTGAGTTGGTAAGATGCAAGCTCAACACAATCAACCCCAACCATTTACATAACCTCAAAGATCTTTTTCACTTCATCAATAAAGTTGAGCGGCTCCTCACTCACTTTCGAATCCCAAAACTTCAGCGGGTTCATACGAATGAAGTCACGAACTCAGGCCGCTACTTCTCCTTGAGGATGGATGGGGGCAGGAGCCGACTGATTAGCCTGAGTAGCCAAAGTCTAGGCTAGCAAGTGAATAGCATTCCTAAACTCATCATTCGTGACATTGGGAACCGGAACCTAAGGAACAGCATTTCGAGCGGCTCAGAGAGGCATACCACGTCGAGAAGGCATAGTCTGAAACGCATAAGATAAGGATTAGAGGGACATTAAAGTTAAGCTCTATCACATGACTTGATCATGAAAGAAGTGAAGTTTCCTAAAACATCTCATAGCTTCCCTCTCATATGTGTGGCGCATTTCACACACATGAAAAAGACTCTACTCGATGCGGCTTTCAGACATCTTAGGACCCTTGAACCTGAGGCTCTGATACCAAGTTTATCACACCCCGAGGTTACCCCCTAGATGTAACACAGGACTTGGGACCACGAGGATCCCAAGCTAACCCTTGGTCATAGCATTCTCAAGCATAAAAAGAGATAAGCGAAAGCAATCAAAGATAAAGACTCATAATATCATAAATAGAAAGTCGAATACAATCATCCAGCGGAACCCAACAACACTATGTCTGAAAAGCCTCTACAACTAGCATAAGGAGTTGATGGGACAATACCCCAACTAACTCAACAATTTGGAAGGAAAGGAAGCATAGAAAAACTAGAATAAAGTCTAGTCCCTGAACTATAAGGACTCACCAAAGTTGATCGTGAGTCGCCGAGAACTCTAGCCACAAAGAAGGGAAGGGGTGACTGAATCTGCATTATAAAAGGATGCAACGCAATATGCGTTAGTACTATGGAATGTACTAAGTATATGAGCAATGCATGAACATGATGAAAACGTGATAAGTATACTTAAATGACTGAAATCATGCTTTTAAAGATAAAACTGAGCGCAATGACTCTAAACCTACTATAATTTGAAACATAATCATAAGTAATAAGTCTGAAATCTGAATAAGAGTCAAATGCAAGTTATAAAAGCATAAACTATTTTCTGTGGGAGGTTCTCTAACCGACATAGACCATGTGAGCTACATAGAATTTGATGTATCCGCCCCATCGAGAGGACCTAATATACCTTGCTAGGGTATAAAGTTATTATTGTGGCGTGATCACTAAATACTGATGCCCAACAGAGGCGACTTAATACCTACGGGGGCACGTAGTTCTGGGACTAAGGGTACTCTCACCCAGTCCAACTCGGTGCTAAATAATACTCCCAAAACATACATATAGCTCATATAATACTGATGACATATTTGAGGTCAAAGCTGTTTATAACCAATGACATATCTGATGTTAAAGTTGTTCATAACTTGTGACATATCTGATGTCAACACTGTTTGAAAAGCAATAAGATATATCTGATGCCATGCATTTCAAATTCATACATATATAGACTTAGCATAGCCATAGTTCAAAACATGCTTTTCTTTCTAAATTCATACTTGAGGAAATAGGCATGCATTTTCATAAGTACATAAAAGCCATAATATCTAACCATGCCAACTTTCTCTTGAAAACATGCCATTTCATGGGTTCATGCTAGAAATCAACTTTCATGCTTGGGCCTTTAAAACCAATAAGAGAATCATAATGAAATCATGAGTAATCAATAGAAAACCATGAATTTAAACATAGAAGTTGATTTCATAAACTTTCCCCAAATTTTAGATCAAAACCTTAATTTCATAAGTTCATAATTCAGCATAAGAATTGGGGATTTGGGCACAAGGGTGAAAGGAACCCATTTTTAAAGACCCACATACCTTGGTGGAAGATTACCCACCTGATTTGGAAAAGATTAGGAGGCTTGACTTGGAGCTTGGAGACTTGATCTTGAAGGAGAATTTTCCTTTTTGAGAGAAGAATAAGGAACTTAGGATAGACTTAGGATAATATGGGTGAAAAACCTTCTAAAAGTAGTCAAAACGACTTCACTTAGTAGACAATAGGGTGGAAATAACCAAAATGCCTCTGGGAATTAAATAGAGAAAAGCTGGAAAATCAGTCAACTTTCAGTGACTATGACTCAGTCTACGAGTCATGGTCTGAATGAAGGATCGTGATTCTGAGTCATAGACTCTGACTGGGAAATTCATGTTGCGGATTCATTTCTACGGGTCAATCGGATGGACCCGTAGAATGAATCACGGATCGTAGAAAGGAGTCGTAGACTGGGAAGCTCAGTTGACTTATGGTCAAACTACAACTCAAGACTACAACTCGTCGTTCAGATGACGAGTTGTAGACTCGACTCATGGTTCTTGGAGGAACTTGGGAAGAAAATCAACCCTCTGAAGGCCATCCACGAGTCAACAGGATGAACCCATCGTTCAAACAAAGAGTCGTCTTTTGACTCATGGTTCCTGGGAACACTAACAGTCTGCATTTTTTATTCCACGAGTCGTTGTTCGAACCACGATCCGTGGTTGGACTCGTAAACCCTGGAACATGAAAAAAATTTGGAGTTCTTAACTTAAATAGCTGGATACGTTTCTGGGGTGTTACACTTACCTCGAAGCTTACTCAGTTTTGGATCCTGAAACTGTTTGGCCTTTATTTCCTCTATGAAGGTGGATTTGACCTTAATGCTGGCCAATAACCAACCCTGTTCTGAAACACCCAAGTGCATGAACTTGGCCTCTAAGGCCCGAATTTCCCTTGCTAGTGGTCATTTGGACTCCCCCAAACAAGCCAAACTACCCATGTTAACTGTCTTCCAGCTCAATGTGTCTGCCACCATATTAGCCTTACCCGGATGATATTGAATAGTCACATCATAGGCCTTTAATAACTCCATCCACCTTCTCTGCCTCAAATTCAAATCCTTCTGGGTGAACACATGTTGCAGGCTGCGATGATCGGTGAACACCTCACACTTGACATCATAGAGATAGTGTCTCCAAATCTTGAGTGTAAAGACCAATGCTGCCAACTCTAAGTCGTGAGTCGGGTAGTTCGTCTCATGCACCTTCAACTGCATAGATGCATAGGCTATCACATTCCTATCCTGCATCAACACAGCACCCAAACCAGAATGTGAAGCATCACAGTAAACAATAAAGTCTTTACCTTAAACCGGCAAGGACAATGGAGGAGCCGTGGTCAAAAGTGTCTTGAGCTTTTGGAAGCTCTCCTTGCACTTGTCGTACCACATGAATGGTACATCTTTATGTGTCAGCCTGGTCAGGTGAGTAGCAATAGACACAAAATCCTTAACAAACCTCCAGTAGTACCCTGCGAGCCCAATAAAACTCCTCACCTCTGTCACACAGCTAGGCCGAGCCCAACTCTTGACTACCTCAATTTTCTAGGGATCCACCATCACCCCCTGTTCTGACCTTACATGCCCCAAGAATGCAACTGAAGTCAACCAAAACTCACACTTAGTGAACTTCGCATAAAGCTTCTGGCATCTCAAGATGTCCAACACAATATGAAGCTGATTAGCATGCTCCTCCCTACTCTTGGAGTAGATCAAAATATCATGGATAACCACAATCACGAAGGAATCCAAATATTACTTAAATACCCCATTCATCAAACTCATGAATGTTGTCGGTGCATTGGTCAAACCAAACGACATTACTAGGAACTCGTAATGCCCATACCGAGTCTGAAAAGCAGTCTTAGGAATGTCCTCAGGACTAATCCTCAACTGATGGTACCCCGACCTCAAGTTATTTTTTGAAAACACCGATGCACCCTGAAGCTGGTCAAACAAATCATCAATGCGGGGTAGAGGGTACTTATTCCGAATGGTCACCTTGTTCAACTGCCTATAATCTATGCACATATGCATACTACCATCCTTTTTCTTTATAAACAAAATAGGAGCACCCAAAGGCAACGCACTGGGATGGATAAATCCCTTATCTAGGAGTTCCTGCAGCTGAGTCTTAAGTTCCCTTAACTCTGTCGGAGCCATAAGATACAGAGGAATGGAAATGGGACGAGTGTCTGGCTCCTTATTAATATAGAAGTCTATATCCCTGTCCGGAGGCATACTAGGCAAATCCACTGGAAAGACCTCTAGAAACTCAGAAACCACTGGAACTGACTCAATAGATGGGGACTCGACACTATTATCCCGGATATGATCCGAGAATGCTAGACACTCTCTCTCCACTAGCTTCCTAGCCTGAACGAAAGATATGACCTTAACTGGCTTAGGCCTGTACACACCTTTCCACTCTAGTCTATCCTTACCTAGAATCTCTAGAGCCACAGTCATGGTGTTACAGTTCAACATAGCATGATAAGGGGACAGCCAGGTCATGCCCAAGATAATATTAAAATCAACCATATCCAGGATTACTAAGTCTACCCAAGTATGCAACCCCACAAACACAACAGAACAGTCACGATAAACATGAGTCACAATCATAGAGTCTCCAACTGGGGTAGAAACATGGATAGGGGAATCAAGGATATCACAAATCAATTCCATACCCAACGCAAAACTCACAGATACATAAGAATATGTAGAACCTGGGTCAAATAATATCGAAGCAATTTTATCGCAAACAAGAATGGTATATGTGATCACCGCATCTGATGCTTCTTCCTCAATTCTCCCTGGAAATACATAGCAATGAGCCCGATCATCAATCCAAGAAACTTCCTGGGCTAGCTGCACTGCACCCCTGCCCACGTTATCGTTTCCTCTGTTGCCCCGGCCTCCCTGAAAGTTACCTTGCCCACCCTGTGGACGACCTCTAGCATTACCGCCTCTACCTGCCGGGACAACTGCTCTAGACTGATGTTGACCCTGATTACCTATCTTCCTGAGTGGGAACTCCCTCTTAAAGTGGCTCAGATCACCATAATGGAAGCAACCACGGTCAAGTATATTCCTGCTAGCTAATGTATAAGATGCTCCCTGGCCTCTAAGAGCTGAAGACTGATTATGAGCTCCCTGACGACCACCTGTAGCAGCTAGCAGAGTTGATTGAATAGGACAGGCTGGGTATGCATGCTGATTCTGGCCCTTGTAGTATGAACTACCAAAATTTCCCCCATTTCGGGGCTTCTTGGCTAAAGCCTTAGCCTGCCCCGCTTGCTTGACCACTTCCAACTTCTTCACATAATCTACCACTTCATTGAAGCCCCTCCCTAATGAAATCATATGCACTGACAGTACCTATAGCTAAGTATTCAAACCTTTCACAAACAACCGAACCCGTTCCTCCTCAGAACTCAACATTAGCGTGGAAAAATGAGACAAGGCATGGAACTTAGCCTGGTAAGCAGAGACTGACATGCTACCCTGCTCCAAGTTCAAGAACTCATCCTTCTTACGATCCCTAAAAGTACGGGGTACGTACTTGTCTAAAAACAAAGCGTGGAACTGTTCCCAAGTTAGTGGGGGTAGAACAGAAGACCGACACTCTACATGAGACCTCTACTACTGCTTACCATCACCCTGCAGCTGAAATATGACAAACTCAACCCCATGCTTATGTACAATACCCAACTTGTGCAACCTCTCATAGCAATCCAAGATGAACTTATAGGCATCCTCCTTGTCGGTACCCTGAAATGTCGGAGGTTTCAGCTTGAGGAACTTGGTAAGCATCTCATGCCCATTCCCTGTCATCACTAGGCCTAGCATTGGCCTGAATAAGTCATTCATGCCTGAAGTGGCATCCATCCTAGGTGTTGTAGTAACCGTTGGCTGAGTATTCAAAGCCTGATTTGAAAATGTCGCGGGTATGGCTCCAGCACCCACCAACCCACTCAAAATATTCCAAACCTGTTGAAAAGCTTTTGGTTTCATATCAGGAAGGCATGCACCCCCAACCGGTGTTACCTCCGCATGTGCCTCGCCATCTTCAGCCACAACTTCTACATCTTCAGCAACATTTTCCTAAGGTGGGGGAGGGGTTGCTTCATGCTCTCCAGCAGCCGCTTGAGCTCCACCCCTGGCGGGTGAGGCTCTACCTCATCCTCTTCCCCTTCCTCTGCCTCTACTACAGACAGCCGGGCCCATTGCTGGGACCGCTGCTCTAGCTCCGTTGTTCCTTGTATTAACCATTTGTGGACAGAAGAGTGGATGAGGTTAGATACCAATTTGTTTCACCAGATACCAATTGGAATCGAGTTATAGCACGAAGGAAAGAAGGAAGAGATAGTTTTTTCCTAAAGCCCCATAGCCTTTCAAAGAAAAGTACGGACATATCTGCACCATTCTGCAAGACTCTACTAGACTTGTTTGGTACGATGAGATAAACGAACCTAGGGCTCTGATACCATCTTTTTCACTACCCAGACCACTATGAGTGGCACTCACCCAACCCCCCCGGGTGATCAAACCATCACTTCCCAAACTTAACCGTTCTAACAGCTCAAAACCAAAGTGCAGAAATTAAACTAGCAAAATAATAATAACAAAACCACTACATTAATATAAACCTGCAGAAATTACCCCCTAGAATTTGAAAGTCGCAGTACCAAACAATCTACCAATGTCTAGAATACGGGGATGCGACCCCAAAACAAGGAAATAGTTTTAAGCCCGAAACAAGTGGGCTACAACTCTAATGATAGATTCAAGGCAGCTCGATCGAAGCAGCTCACCCTTGAAGTCTGGAAACGCCGGTACTACAAATGAGGTCGCGTCTCAACCGTTGGAAGATTGCCTGTACTCACAAAAATAAAAACAAGTACAGTATCAGTACACCACCACTATGTACTGGTAGGATCATCAGCCAGTTCCAAATAAAAATAGTGTATAATTAGTACAACAAATCAAGTATAAGTACGGAAGACATGCAACAATTCAACAGGCACCCCTAGACTACAAGTCTCTACCTATCTTGTTCCCGCATGAAATCCACCCTTTCTAAACGTAAGAAACAATCATATAACCAATAAACCATCCATTTTCGTCTAACTCGGACCCACCCTGGGATCCCCTCTAAACAACACCTAAGTGTTAAACGGACAACCCGGCCTAATCAGAGGCCAACTCAATAGATATAATAGGATTCCCAGTCACTCAAGGACCACCAACAAATATCACATTTCAATAAAATAGCCTGGTCCACTCACAGAACCAATAATAGTCAATGAAATACAACAATATCAATGCAATGATGTAGTAAAATAAATCGATACTAGGTGTGGTACCCGAGCCAACCATTAGTATCTCGTACCAGGCATGGTACCCGAGCCAACCATTTGTTATACCGGTAGCAAGCATGGTATCTGAGCCAATTTTTAGTATTCCTGTACCATGCGTGGTACCCGACTCAACCGAACATAAATTAATCCATAGTCAAATAATGAACAAACAACTTGTAAAACCAACAAGCAACACACCGTTCAATCCACAGACTGTAAAATAGGACTCTTAGACATTCTAAATAATTCCTCTAAGCAATGTAATTCATACAAACACTTAGATAAGAATAAAAAAATATACAACATTCACAGGAATCGTAAGCCATCACCTACCTCGAAATGATCCAAGCTCTACTCAACCCGAGGTTTCCCGTGTTCTAGATTCCTTTCTTGTTCTTGGTCTAAAACAACATACAAGTACTTGAATTAACAAGCAAGGCCTGCGTATTACCCGGATTACACAAAATCCCAAATTCCAGACCAACCATGATTTTTCTACCCTTTTTCCCGGGTTTCCCTCTATTAATTCCCCTAGTTCTATCATTTTCACGGATAAAAATAGAGAATTTAACAATATGCGATCAATAAACCTAGTTTTTAACAATACCCAAGAACTTTCATGCCTAGAATCCCCCTTCTTCCTTGGATTCTGCCATCCCTAGGTTTTTCCAACCTTTCCCAAAGTTCCCTCCTAGCAATTCTACCGCATAGAAAAAGTAGTACGAAGTTTGGGGAGTAGAAACCTTACCTTAGGGAAGAAAAACAATGGAAAATGGAGGAAAATCACCTGGAATTGCCTTGCCCTTCAATTCATACAAACGCTTAGATAAGAGTACAAAAATATACAACATTCACAGGAATCGTAAGTTATCACCTACCTCGAAATGATCCAAGCTCTACTCAACCCAAGCTTTCC
Organism: Jaltomata sinuosa; assembly: GCA_003996215.1. Taxonomy (NCBI): domain Eukaryota; kingdom Viridiplantae; phylum Streptophyta; class Magnoliopsida; order Solanales; family Solanaceae; genus Jaltomata; species Jaltomata sinuosa. Next base: position 14,846 of record QJPP01001886.1, read on the forward strand.
CGTGTTCTGGATTCCTTTCTTGTTCTTGGTCTAAAACAACATACAAGTACTTGAATTAACAAACAAGGCCTGCGTATTACCCGGATTACACAAAATCCCAAATTCCAGACCAACCATGATCATTCTACCCTTTTTCCCGAGTTTCCCGCTATTAATTCCCCTAGTTATATCATTTTCACAGATAAAAATAGAGAATTTAACAATATGCGATCAATAAACCTTGTTTTTAACAATACCCAAGAACATTCATACCTAGAATCCCCCTTCTTCCCTGGATTCTACCATCCCTAGGCTTTTCCAACCTTTCCCCACGTTCCCTCCTAGCAATTCTACCGCGTAGGAAAAGTAGTACGAAGTTTGGGGAGTAGAAACCTTACCTTAGGGAAGAAAAAAAATGGAAAACGGAGGAAAATCACTTGGAATCGCCTTGCCCTTCTCCCAAAATGAAATTGTGAAAACTGAACATTTTTAGGGAATATTTTTGCATTAATTCCCATCGAGTTCCCTATAGTGGTCCCCGCTCCACTATAGCAGTCCCTCTATAGCGGAAGCATTCTGCTATAGCGGTTTCGACTGGCGTTGACTGCCTTGACTTCCGCTATAGCGGTCTTTTCAACCTCTATAGCGGAGATCGACACGGTGGAGCCATTGCTCTCGTCATGGACAGAATGTCTGGAAATCTCCAAAATTTGCCCCTATTACAACACACTTGCTTGCCCCGATGATCCAAAACAACCCCTTCATGTCAATCGCGATTCTGGGAGTTTTACTTACCCGAATTTGATTTTGAAAAGTCCGATGGACTCCTTTATGTCTTGGCTACGTGGAAAACTAGCTCAAAACAAGACACCTAACCCAATCCTTACCCAGATTTCCCTAGACTCCACCTCGCTCAAAAACTAGTCGAGGCTAGCCTAGCCCAGAATTTCAAACTCCCAAACTCGGAGTTTTCTAACTCTAAAACTTTGCACGATTAGACTACCCGTAATGATGGACTCGGTGTAAAACTATTTTCTATTTTCAAATGTTGTAATTATAAGTTTTTTATAATAAAAGGAAAGGTTATTTTGCTACTTTCTATTTTTTGCATGTCACCTGTTGGACGGGTGGTGAGGGTTCGTCTATCTAGGTGGTTAGAGTAGGTGCCCGCATGACCCGGTGGGTTGGGTCATGACAGATGGTATCAGAGCCTAGGTTACCGGTCTCCTAGTATAAGAGAAAAGTGTTGAATAGAGTCCTACAGATTGGTGTGTTGACGTCCACATCTAATCTTTGGGAAGCTATGAAGCACTTTAGGAAGAACCTCCCTTCTTTCATTATTTTGTGCGGTTCATTTACTTACTTGTATGGGTTGAGTCCAATTGGTATCTCTTGATTCCAATTGGTATCTCAGCAAGGTAAAAGAGGTCTTTGAACTTCAGATTATGATAAGACAAGCAAGAGGGATTGGAACCGGGAAGGTTCCAATTGGTATCTGGCCTGAGAGGCTGTGGCAGGCACGGATAACCGGCTAATAGTCATCCATGGTACGAACGAAGATGAAATTGTGTGGTTTGATTTGGTTGTGATTGGTTTGGTTGTGACTTGAAGTTGAAATGTGGTGTTGTGCGATTCTGGTGTGACTTATTTGAAATGTGTGTGAATTGTTAATTGTTGTACATATAGAGTCTGCAGAAAGTCATTAAGTGGAAAAAATTTATGAATCTTAGGTTGTGGTAATCTGTTAAATGTTCGGATTTAAAGAGTGTTATTGCATGTTAAAAAGGGCTTATCATCGGTTAAGATGATAAGGGATTGGGAACTATGACTGCAGGGAAGCTTCGGTTTGAGGACAGTCGGGACTTGGTTGGGAACCATGGGAACAAAGTAGTCATTAGTGTAATGGCGGGAAGGTATTGTCGGGAAACAATTGTTGTTGTGATTTCTTTGTAATTGATAGTGTGTTATGCCTAATTGTGATACATTCGAATCCCTAAATGGTCTTAAGGGTGGTTTAAAACCATAGCGGGGTTTACAGGTCATGGCAATGTTAACCGGGAAGGGAAGGAGTGCATTCAGCTAAAAATCAAAAAACTTGCACTGTTACCATCGGTACCGCTATAGTGGAAGCCAACTGCTATGGAGGAACCTCTATAGCAGAGTGACCACCGCTATAGCGGAGGTGCAGGAGGCAGTGAGCATACCCTATTTTCCCATGTTTTCGTTCCTTCCCGGGGATAAGATAAAAGTAAGTAATAGGCTATGAAATCACTGTGTAAACCAAGGAAAAGCATGTTTATATCTAATATAATATGCATAAAAAGGAATATAGTGTCTAAAACTAGCATCCACGTGCTAAATCAAAAGAAAACAGGGAAAAGGGAAATATTGTCTTAACAAGCCCCAAACGGGGGCAACCCAAAGCAGTAAAGAGTCTAGTAAACGGGGGAGGGGGGTCTAAGCCTCATAATCGCTAAGGAAGGGGAACTCTTGTGTGTCCTCAGGCTCAAGTGTGGGGAGCGCTTGGCTCGAGGCAACACAAGAGAATATGACCTTAACGGTCTTCCATATCTGGGAAAACATGTAGTCCTGGGAGCGTATCTTCTTCTTCTCTTCCTCTAACTCCCTACGGAGTATTGCAAGGTCCTGAGCAGATGGGTGTGGGGCTGCACCTCCAGCGTTAGGATCCTTCATAAACCTCCGGACAGCTGCCAAATTCTCCTCCAGTTGGGCTCTAGAGATCGAGGGCTGGGGCTGGGAAGGGGCAGGAGTGTTATCATCATCATCATCGTCGTCGGCCTCCTCCATCAACTGGGTGCTTCCTGCCTCATCCATCTTCCTCTTCTTCTTGGAGATGTCCTTCAGCTGGACAGGTCAAAGGGCTCGTCCATGGTCACCTCTGAGTCAGTATGGTCCTGCGGCATACCAGCTCGCCTGCACAGCTCCGACACCAAACCAGGCAGATAAGGGATACCAAACCAGGCAGATAAGGGCCCTTCCTATGAGTCCAATAGAATTCTTTCCACTCAGAGATGATTTGCTCCCCCACATTCATGATATTACCCTGCATAGAAAAAGCAATCACCAAAGCCCTGGCATAAGTCACGTCAGTATGGTTTCCCGATGGACAGATCCTCTGGGACACCAAGTTCAGTCACCTTCAAGCCTCTGAGGAGAAGTAGACACTAGTGATGCCCTCAGGGCTGACCCAGTACACCCTATCTCTGAATCTGGGTTCCACTAAGGTATTCCTCAGCCAAGTCATGTCCCACAGGCGGGCCTTAGCCTTGTATGCCTCATTGGAGATGTAGGGCACCCCTAGCACTTCATTTATAGTCCGGGCATCCACCAGCATATCCACTTCTCGGATCCTGATGGTGGGGTTGGGTTCATCCAAACGGATGGTAGGGAGGATAGCATGGATCTCCCACACCCAGCCTGTTAACACGGGGGGAGGAGCCACTAGCAAAGGAACCCAACAAAACTCTTGAACTCTGTGGTGAAACTCGGCTGCTTTCCCCCAGTCATTTTTCAATCCCTCTCATAACAAAAACTGAACTTCCAGTAGTCCAAGAACCTTTCCCGACTAGCTTCATCGAGAAACACTCATAGTCATACTTGGGCCATTGTCCTTCAGCCATTGTTCTTATCCTGCAAAAGTAACAAGGAGGCAGGATTAGAAGAGTAATAAAGCATAAAAAGGGAGAAAACTTTTTTTTCCTAAGTGTTGGCTTGGGGAGGCTAGTGTTTTGCGGCCTTCTGCTATAGTGGATGGCGCGTCTGCCGTAGAGGAACCACTATAGCAGAGGGGTACCGTTGTAGCGGGACTACCATAGCAGATCCCAACAGCTATAGTGGTCTTCATCGTCCCAGACCTTCAAGGGGTGCGTCAATGGCGCCCCTTGATCCAAAACTCTATTTTTCACATTCCCAGTTCAGATCTACCTACCCAAAGTACCCTATTACTGTTTTCTACAAAACTTTGGGCATTATAACCCCTATAAATCATCCAAATCACCACTTTTGTTCATGAACAACCCTTCACATTCCACCCGTTTTGGACCCATTTTGGCCAATAATAGCGTAATCCTTACGTCCAGAACGCCTTTGAGGCATTATAAATGTAAGGGAAACATCCATGCTTCGGGAATTCAACAAAATCCAACCAAAGGTTCAAGTTCAAAAACCCACTTCAAATATACTACAAGTTCCTAGTTTTCTACCTTTTTCATGAGCAAAATCATGCAAGAGAGTTAAGGAGTAAGAAAATTCGATGTTTACCTGAGATTTTAACGTCGGGAGCGGGATGATCGGGAGAGAATGTAGAGTTTTTGAAAGGAATGGGGGGAGAATGGGGGGTGAAATCCATTTTCTCCCATATCTCATTTTGCTATCAACTGTTATAGCGGTCGACAGTCTGCTATAGCGGGACCGCTATAGCGGTATATTGTCCGCTACAATGGACGATCAGTCAGTTATTGGTAAAGGAAAGGTTCTCCCAGGTCTTTTAAAATTCATCCGTCCCAACATGACACGAGGCCCCGGATTTTTTGGGTGCTCAGAATGGGAACACATGTAATTTTTCCTTGAGAGGCTCATGAATTCCTCATCAGGACGAGATAATAGTAGATTTTTCCCTCTGGTCGGTTAGACTCTCAAGGGGAAGGTTTGACAACTTGTGTAGGTTCATTAAGTCTCTCTCCTCTAGTTTTATTTCGGGATCATTCGAGGATGAATGATGGATTAATTGGTATCTGTTGTAACGACTGGGTCCATCATTATATAAATTTTTTCGATTTCATAAATTTGGGGAAAATGATTAAAAATATGTTTGAAGTAAGTAGGGTGATGTCATGAAAAATTTCTGATTTTTGAAAATAATTCAGGCTGACGTCACTCCGCTATAGCGATAATTATTCCGCTATAGCAGAACCGCTATAGTGGAGGGTTAGATCGCTATAGCCAAACGATGGGAGGCAGTAGCCTCAGAACGGGATTTAAGTAAAAAGCTTCTCCTCCTCAGTTAGAAAACATACGAGGGTTTCTCCAAAAACCCTTCCATGTTGCTCCAAGGCTAGGGAATCATGAGAAGTAGGGGTCATGGCTAGAGGGACGTGGAACAGCGGATTCAAGGACCATCGTTCAGCCGGGAACGCCTTCACGGAGCCAAAAATGCACGGTTGCAGCTGCTTGGCATCCAGGTAGGCTAGGTTTTCATGAGTAGTTAGACCTATTTACATTCTGTATTCATCGTATAGTGGAATAAATATTTCATGTTTTAGGCCTCTGGGCATGGATTCTGGCGGATTGGATACTGGTTATTATGGGAATTTGGTTTGCGTGAAGTAAGTGGCTGGTTAGTGATGCTTATAATATGCTTGTTGTTGTCATCTTGGTAAAATAAAATGAAAGGTTTGGGGAACTGGAAAAAGGCTTGGAAACCACGGGTAATAAGAATCAAGGACTCCTAGCTGCAGTTTTCGAGAATGTAAGTGGAAAGAATATAGTCATCAGTCTTACTAAGGGAAAAAAGTAGGGTTCCATTTTTGTTGTTGGTGGGTAGTAAGGTTTCAAAATTCACGTAGTTGCTAACGTTTAGTAAGAAAGGGAATCAGTTATGTTGTGCTAGAACAAGGGGGCGAACCAGGTTAGTCTTCGGACGGGATTTAACGGTTCACCGTGTACTCGGAATGGGGTAGGTGATGGCTTACGATTCCTGTAATTGTTGTATATTTTTGTACTCTTTTCTAAGTGTTTGTATGAATTACATTGCTTAGAGGAATTGTTTAGAATGTCTAAGGGTCCTATTTTACAGTCTGTGGATTGAATGGTGAGTTGCTTATTTGTTTTACAAGTTGTTTGTTCATTATTTGACTGTGGATTAATTGACATTCGGTTGGATCGGGTACTATGTCTGGCAAGGGAATACTAACGGTTGTCACGGGTACCACACCTGGTATGGGTATAACAAATGATTGGCTCAGGTACCACGCCTGGTACAAGATACTAACGGTTGGCTCGGGTACCACGCCTGGTACGGGTATAACAAATGGTTAGCTCGGGTACCACGCCTGGTACGGGATACTAATGGTTGGCTCGGGTATAACGCCTGGTACGGGTTTATTTTACTGCATCATTGTATTGATATTGTTGTATGGCATTGACTGTTATTGGTTCCGTGAGTGGACCGAGTTGTTTTATTGAAATGTGATATTTGGTTGTGGTCCTTGAGTGACTGGGAACCTTGTTATATCTATTGAGTTGGTCTTGGATTAGGCCGGGTTGTCTGCTTAACACTTAGTTATTGTCTAAAGGGAATCCCTGGGTGGGTCCGGGCTATATTTGTGTGGTTAATCGGTTGTAGTTGTTCATGGTCATATGATTGGTCGAGTTGCACGTGAGAACTAGGCTGGGGAGATGGTTGAGAGTCGGGCGTTGCATCACTAGTGGGTATTATCATAAGAGAGATTCTTGGGAACCGTTGGGGGGTCCGGATTGTTATAGAGGGTACTATAAGGGTGATGGGTCTAGACTGACAGTAGTTGGGATGGTTTACGGAATGTGCAGTCCTGGGGATTTGTAGAGTAAATAGAGTGGTAGTCCGGGTCAGGACTTAGGGGTTAGGCTAGTACTGAGACATGGGAAGTCTAAGGTTGATAAGGCTTGGGAAGTCTAAGGTTGATAACGCTTGGGAAGGCTAAGGTTGATAAGACTTGGGAAGTCTAAGGTTAGTATGACTTGAGTAGTCTGAGAAGTGAGGGAGTTGGCAGCGTAAGGAGTAGGAAGGGTTGGTTGGTATTGAATAAAATGGGGAGGGGGTTGGAGAATGGAAATTAAATTACATTATTTGCAGTCATATTTTTCCCTATTTTGTTATATGATGGTAAGAGTGGATTCGGGTTGACTGATGATGCCTACAAGTACGTGTGTTTGTACTGATTCTACTCTTGCTATACCTTTTTGGGTATAGTTTGGTTGCAGGGTTGGTGATGTTTCATATGTTCACGGCGATGAGGATCTCCAACAAATTATGTCCTTCGATTCCATGATGGAAGTTGTGTCTTTTCTTTCTTATCTAAATCTTGTAGTAGCTCTTGTACATGTTTAGACTAGATCCTAGGGAGGGGCAATTCAGGTGTAAAACTGTTTTCTATTTTCAAATGTTCTAATAACAAGGTTTTCATAATAAAAGGAATGGTTATTTTGCTACTTTCTATTTTCCGCATGTCACCTGTTGGACGGGTGGTGAGAGTTCATCTATCTAGGTAGTTAGAGTAGGCGCCCTCTCGGCCCAGTGGGTTGGGTCGTGAAAGGTTTAAATATGGAATTTAAGAACTAAAAATTAGAAATTTGACGAGAATTACTTACAAAAAGGGGGAAATTTAAGCCAAGACGAGAAACTCTTCGCACCCACGAACATGCACGAGCTTAGGGGCAGAATCTACCACAAAATCCAAGGTTTGGATATAAGCATCAATTGAGAAAAGACAAGGAAGCAAGTTGGGGAAGAATACTTACCAAGATACGAAGGAGCAAAGATAATCGACGAACAATTAATTCCCCAAGGCTTAGAACTGATTTGGAACAAAATGGTGGAGAGAATTTTGAGTTTTAGAGTGAGAAAGGTGTGGAAAAAAGGCTGGAAAAATGAACATTCAGCAATTTATAGCTGCTGGAAAATGGCCAGCACCATCGGCGCTAGGCCAGGGCCATTGGCGCTGAAGGCCTGTCACAGGCCAGCGCGATCGCGCTTCTTGGGCGCAGTTGGCGCTGAAGGCTAGCCTGCAACTATTTTTCTGCCATTTTTGAAAACTCTCCGGGGCATTCCGGGCACAATCGAAACCCGATATTCAAAAAACAATAATGCTAATAGAGTGGAAACGACGTTCCGGACTCAACGAAATTGACAAAACTTCCATACAAGGTCGTTTCAGAGAAATGTTGACCCAAGTTAACACTAATGAAAAGGAACTCAAAGGCTCGAAATGAGTCTGGCTCACCCAAAACTCGAACCAACAACCTTCTTAGCCCAAACTCAACATTCCAGAGCTAATGGAATCGTCGGATTTCAAATCCGACACTCCGATCATCGAAAGTCACCCAAAGTTACACTTTCAACTCAAAATGGCCTGAAAACTGAGAAAACAACACAAAACTCACACCGGAAGTTCTCAGGCCTCAACTAAAGGTTCAACCAGACCAAAATCAATGCTCCGGAGTTAACGGAACTGTCAGAATTCAATTCTGAGCATGTTAACTAAGAATGTTGACTAAAGTCAACGATATTGAAAGTTTAAGCTCTAAAACAGGCAAACGGCCCAAACGACCAAACGAACGACCAGGGCACCGAACTACCAACTTTTGATCGATCCGGGTACTTGGGATCCTATGGATGAAGACATGGTCTCTCTGGATCCCATTGAATTTCATTCGGATTCCAGCATAAATGACTTAGGGCTGCTACAGAAAAGCTCTAACAGTACAATAAATGCGTAAACGCGAAGATGACCCAAAGGGTCATCACAAGAAAATACAAAATAAAATATAAAAATAAAAATATGAACTAACTATTTTTAGATTAATAAAAAATAACTAGACTATAATGAAAAATAATTAAGAAAAATACCAAAGTCCACTAGATTATCTATTAAAATCTACATTAATGAAAATATATTTTATACTTTTTTACTTTTGCAAATAAAAATAAAACTTGCATTTAAAATATGACTCTATGTTTTGTAATTAGTTTTACAAAAATTACTCGTAACTTGCTAAAACTGATATATAAATTAAAATATCAAAATTAAGCACAACTTTTGTGATACCCTGTCAGTATATGATATATACCACGTGGGTATCATAGAGGACTGAGAAATGTTGAAGCTGACCTGAAAGATATCATTCCGGTATATAGATATACTATGATTGTATCATGAAAGACTGAGAAATGTCTCACTGAAGAACTAAAATATACCTCAATGATACCATGCCAGTATATAGATATACCATAATGATATCATGGATGATTGAGTAATCTCATCAAAGCACTGAAGCAAACCTCAATGAAAATACTGCTCAGTTACTCTTTGATATACTCTGATGGTATCAAGGAGAAAAAAGTAGTCCTTAAATGAAAACACTGCTCAGTTACTCCTTGATACCACCAGAGTATATTCATATACTGTAATCTATTGTGGTGGTATCAAAGAGGAAAAAGCAATCCTTCAGTGAAAACACTGCTCGATTACTCTTTGATACCATCAGAGTATATTATACTTTGATAGTATCAAGAAGAAAGAAGCATTCCTTCAATGAAGACATTGCTCAGTTACTCTTTGATAACACCAGAGTATATTCATATACTATAATATATTGTGATAGTATCAAAGAGGAAGAAGCAGTCCTTTAGTGAAAATACTGCGCAGTTACTCTTTGATACCATTAGAGTATATTATACTTTGATGGTATCAAGGAGGAAGAAGCAGTCCTTCAATAAAAATAATATATTGTGATGGTATCATGGAGGACTAAAGAGTGTCACATTGAATGATTGAAGCAGTCATCCATGATACTATCATAGTATATCTATATACTGATATGATATCATAGAGGATAACTTTAGTCCTTCAATGAGACATTTCTCAGTCTTTCATGATACCATGTCAGTATATAAATATATTATGATGGTATCATGGAGGACTAAAGTAAACCTCAATGAAATCAGCAGGAAAAAAGAATAATATAAACAGAGTGAAAAAAGGGAATGAAATTAGATTATGGAGAAAAAATAAAAGAAAAAAAATTAAATAATTTTAAAGATAAGCTAGAAAAAAAGAAAATAAAATAGAAAAAAATCAAAATTCAGTATGAAATAAGATTATGATTAAAGAAATTAATAAATAATATGATTTAAGAAAAACATAAACGAAAAAGGAGAAAAAAGATAAAGAATGAAGGAAAAAAGAGAAAAAATAAAAGGAGAAAAGACAAATAAAAAAATAAAGAAATATTTACCATATCAATTATATTTTTTATTATATATATAAAAATAATAAAGAAAAAATCAACAAAAAGAGAATCAATAAAATTAGATTATGGAGGAAAAAGAAAGAAAAATTAGAAAGGGAACAAGAAATAAATAAATTGAAAAAATAAATAGGAAACAGAAAAATAAAAACATAAAAATAAAGAAGTCAAAATTAATCATGGAGAAAAAAGAATATAGATAGCAACATGATTTGGGAACAAAAAATATGAATCATATATGAGAAAATAGGAAGAAAAAAATAACAAGAAAAGTAGAAAAGAAAGAAAAGGAAAAGAACAAAATAAATGTTAAATCTTTTCCAAAATAAAATAAAAAGACAAAGCACAAAAGACCAAAAAAAATGGGTAGGCGCTGACGATGACATCAGCCTGAAAAAAGAAAATAAATATATGACATTTTAGGATAAAAAAGGGCATGAAAATAATGAGGCATTTGAGGGTAAATATTTTACTTTTTTGGGATACAAGTGTTCTTTTCCCTATAAAATCTTGCTGAAAAGGCCCAATTCATTTTTTTTTAAATAATCACTTTTATCTTATTTTAACTTATTACTTGAATTATAAACACTTTTAATTTTACCAAATACCTAAATAAGCTAGAAAATAATAATTACAAGCTTAACCAAACGCCCTCTAATGTTGAATAGCTTTAAAACATTGCTTGGAGCTTAATTAGTTGTCCATAAAGTGGCAATTTGGCAATTTCTCCATTGTTTCGATGGTTGTATACTTAAGCCTATTTGGTCAAATATTTAGGAGATTAAAAATGCTTACTTTTAAAAAGGTTAGATGTTTCGCCAAGCTTTTAGGAGAAAATAAGCACTTTTGGTGAGTAGCAGAAACTATTTTTTAGAAGCTAAAAAAATAGTTTTTTCCCATAAGTACTTTTTTTGAAAAGTACTTTTTAAAAGTTTGGTCAAGCACTAATTGTTATTCAAAAGTATTTTTCAAATTGATTAGACAAACACAAATTGTTTCTCACTGTATGTACTTTTAAAAAAAAATACTTGTGAAAAAATAATTTTTAAAATAAATTGATTTTAAAAGTTTGACTAAACAAACTATTACTATTTGTTCCACAAAGGTTTCTCAAAAATGTTTCAATTCATCGGATGTCATACTTGCAAGTTGCAACTTGAATACCACTTTGGTGCGAGTTGATAAAGTAGGTAGGAGTAGGGGTGAACATGGTACAGTATTGAAAATTTCGGTTTAGTAATTTTATTATTTGATTTTTAAAAATATTATATTAAATTAATTAGGTATGGTTCAGTATTTTAAAATTTGATTTTGATGTTTTGCATTACGATAAATCGGTAATCATAGTTTGTTTGACTTAGACTTTCACATACTCATATAATAGACAATTATGACTTTGACTTTTCAAGAAACCTCTCAATTATATCATACTAACACCTTACACATATGAAATATTCAAAAGAAAATACAAGCAATTTTCTTTGTTAATCAATTACACAAAAAAAATATTTCAATCAAGATAAGGTAGTCAAAATTCTAATGTATAAATAATTAATTTTGTACTAATACTATTTTATATATTTACTAGTATTATAATAATATATATGAATTACGATATTCGGTATCTCGATATTTATTTTATAAATAATGAATACCAAGAAAAAATTTAAAATATATTTCAAATATCATAATACCAAAACTGCAATATTAAAATTTCAATTTTGATATAATAATTCAATATCTATTGTACCATATCCACCTCTAAATGGAAGTAGCACTATAGAACTATATCAATGGGAAAGAAATTTCTTACCATCATTCTTTTCTCATAACCTCTTTTCCTTTTCCTTTTTGTTAATGAAAGAATATTACACTGCACTTCCTTGGAATATAACTCGAAAGACTAAAGGTTTATCCAAGAGGAATTTTCATAAATAACGGTACTTTGGTGTCTAATTATCAAACATATCGATAGTTTGAATAGTTATCAAATGTAATAATAGTTTTGAAATTCGTTATATCAGTGACATAACTTTCTTACAGTTTTCTGAAATTCGTGTTGTATTACTAATAATCTTTCTGAAACTCACATTGTATCAGTGATACATCAATTCGTTATATATGTTCGCTTAATTTCACTGTATCTGTTTGCTCAATTTTATTGTATCTGCTCACTCAATTTTGATGTATCTGTACACTCAATTTAGTTAGATATATTTTATCTGTTCGCTCAATCTAACTGTATCAATACTTTCTCAATTTTTCCGAATTCACTTTATTTGTTCGCTCAACATTGTTGTATCAACACATACAATTTTACTAGATACATTGTATCTATTCGCTAAATCTATTTGTATCAGCACATACAATTTTGATTGAATACATTGTATAAACATATACAGTCAAAGAAGACACAACCTACAAAAGATACATTCATGAGGAAATACATTTCACAATACGAAAAGAAATATACGGAAGGGGAAACAACTTTGTAAGAAATTCAAAATAGGTAAACAAACCAAAGCAAACTTCAATTCCATATCTACAATTGTAAATTTAATCAAAAAATTCTTGAACTTATTTTTACATGATATATATCACATCACATTACTTGGACAAGCAAATCAAAGATCTATCCAATTCACATGACAACGGCGAAAAGAATAAGACATTGGACAACCACCGCTCCATCACCGAAAAAGATGGCTGCCTCCTAGAGCTTCATCGTGCTCTAGAACTATTACAGCTCCTTGTATAGCCTCTAAATCTCTCTATGGACTCCGCCTGAAGTTAGGTAAGCCACCACCAAACACCCATCTTCCGTGTTCTACCATTATTGGTAATCTGCCAACTTATTTAGCTCTTACTCATGAGTTATTGCCTTGATTTGGTACTATTTAAAAGAATTTTATGCTTCTATTCTCTTATATGCAGACATTCTTGAATATTGAACATAAAAGAGGATTTGAACTCAAATAGACTCTAAAAGGAAGCTAAGTTAAGAGATGATCGGGAGAAAAGAAATCTGCCAAGGATAAGCATAGGAAGATGTGTGTCGCAAGATGACACCTGCGTTTCGCAGGTGCCAATACAAGTGGAGCATGTAATACTATACACAAATCTAGGCACCTATTTGTCGCAAGTCATCAAGGGCAGTAGCAGGTGGCCGCATAGATAGAGCCGCAGGCGAGCATTCACACTGACTACAAGGCTTGGAACCTTCATGCCGCAAGTCATCAAGGGCCGTCGCAGGTGCCAGAGCAGGTGGAGCCGCAAGTGAACCAAAGGAAAAATGGTCCAGAAAAGCTATTGCGTAATTTGGAAGCTTCCAAGGCCCTTTTTAGAATTTGTGCAAGGATTTTACATTCAGTTTTTTCCCAATTGGGATATTATTTATAGAGTACACTTTATAGTACATTCTAGAGCTTCTTCTTCCTTGAAATTTTAGAGAGAACTCCATTGTTAACAACTCTAAGCTTGGAATTAAAGATAGTTTATGAATATGAATGGAATTGATGATTACCCACTCTGTATATTTTCTTTTTCCTTTACTATGAGTAGCTAAATTCCTTTCTAGGGGTGTGTGCAATGATGGGTGTTTAAAATTGGGATTGAGTATTAATTATTTGTGCTTATAATTGATTATTATGTGTGGGTCTAGTGAATCCTCCATATTTTAATTAAATAATTGATGGTTGCAAACATTTATTTAGCTTTCTAATTATGTTCATGCTTGAGACAGAAGTTCTATAATTGGGTGAGGATTCCTAGTAAGGACTTGGGAATTCTATCAATAGTTGAGGCTTGAAATAGCTCAACTTAAAAATTTATCAGCTAAGGGTGAGGCTAGAAATAGCTCAACTCATTTAATTCATTTTGTTGTATTATTACTAAGCCTCGAGGTTTGAAAGAATCCAAGGCTTATACATGTTTGATTGGTTGTGAAACAATTGAATATACCTTTAACCAAGGCTACCCATGCTCTAATTGAGAATAAGCTAAGTAGTTAATCCCAATTTTAATGTATGACCCCATCGGAAGCACACCCCTAGTCTCTCCATCCTTAATAGTTAACAATTTTGTTACTTCTTGTCTTAAATACTAAATCAAATACTTGTTTAACGTTTCCCCCATTTACTTTTATTATTTAGACACTATGCATGATTGTGCGAATTGATTTATGAACTTTGGTAAATCTCTACTCCAATCCTCGTGGATTCGACCCCGACTCTTGTTGGGTAAATATTTTGCGATGACCGTAGCCACCTCCTTAACCAGAGAGATGTTTTGGACATTATCAAAAAATGACACTATTGTCGGGGATTGGTTTTTGATTTCCATCTTTTATTAGTATTGCATCTTGTTTTCCAATTACGTTTTTTGTTATTTTATGTTGTGAAAAGGTCAATCATGAGTCACGCTAGCGAAAAAGGTAGCTTGGATGGTTTTATGGATGTGGAGGATGAGTCTATAGTACATGGTGCAGCGGGTGCCATTCTCTTACCTCCCACCATTGGTAATGTGGTCTTTCATGTGACCAGTAGTGTTCTATATTTGATTCAAATGAAAGGCTTGTTTAGCGGACTTGCAAATGAGGATGCTAATCGACATATTAGAAATTTTGTTGAGATTTGACAGCCCTTTAACATCCATAATAGTAGTCAAGAGTCAATTCGACTAAGACTATTTAGATTCTCTCTTATGGGAGAGGCAACCGCTTGGTTAGAAGAGCTACCTGAAGGATCTATCACCTCATGAAATGGTTTAGTTAAGGCCTTCTTAGACCGGTTCTTCCCACCTTCAAGAATGTTGCAACTATGTGATGAGATCACAAACTTCTGTCAATTGCCAGATGATACTTTGCATAAGGTTTGGTTGAGGTTTAAGAAAAAAATGTTGTTGTGTCCAAACCATAAGCTACCAGATGGAGTGATCTTGCAAAGCTTTTACCAATCACTAAACTCCATGAACAAGTCCTTAGCAAACAATCTAGCGGGAGGTTCAATCATGAACTAAACATTTGGATTTGCAAAGGCCCTTTTGGATAGAATGACAAAGACAATAGAGTCTGGCACACGAGGGAGGCTGAGGTGACATCCGGTGTCACCTCCACTATCATGATCAATGAAATGAGCAGAAAATAGGAAGAAAGGGATGATTCTATGGCTAAAATAATGACTCAACTTAAATTGCTAGCCAAACATATAATGGGTGTCGGAGTCAAAAGTGTTAATGCCATTGGAGCTCATGGATTCAAGGCCCATTTAGAAGATAGTGCTTATACATCAATTTACGAGGACGATTATTACATGTCAAATCAAGTGGAAGGTTCTCGCTCGAGTTACCAAGGTGCCAATCAAGGCCCTTGACAACTAAGGGATGAGAATCAAGGTTGGAACAAAGAGAGAGGTATCCCATGGAGGGGTGATCGAGATAAATACCATGATGGCCAATGGATATATTGTGAAAGAGAGGGTGATCAATACAATCACCAAAGTACTAATCAATATATGCCTCCTCCTAAGACCGATGTCATTCCAATGCAAATGGGAGTTAGTGACCTCGCTAGCTCAAAGATTGAAAACATGTTGGCCTGTGTTTTAAAGAAAGTGGAGTCCATGGATAATGGGGTTAGATATTTGAAGAATGATCTTTCCAACCTTACCCAAATTGTGAACTCTCACTCAGCCTCAATCAAGCATCTCGAAGCTCAAATGAACTACTTATTTGCTCAAACAAACCCAAGGATGAAAGGTACACTTTTGAGTGACACTCTCCCTAACCCAAAGAATGATGGCCATGTTATGGCTATTATCACTCAAAGTGGGAAAATACCCGATAGTGTAAGAAATGCAACCAAAGAAGTTATGCTTGAAAAGATAAGTGATAAAAATCCCAAGGTTGGGGTGAAGCCTAGTGCACCCATGTCGAGTGATGAGAAAGAGACTGTGGATGTAGTTGATGAAAGTCCAAGTGAGGAGAAGGAAAAGGTTGAGTCACCTCCTCAAGTTGTGATCGATATAAAAGAGGAACAAGTTTCAAGTGAGCCAAAATCATTGCCTAAATGTCCTCCCTCGTACCCTCAAAGATTGATCAAAAAGAAGTAGGACAACCAATTCAAGAAATTTATTGACTTGTTTAGTAAGCTATCGATGAATATACCCTTGGTAGATGCCTTACTATAGATGTCGGGGTATGCCAAGTTTATGAAGGAGCTTTTAAAGAAGAAAAGAGTTATTGATGTGGGAATGGTGGAGGTATAGCATCATTGTAGTGCGATCATGGAAAGTAACTTGGCCCCAAAGAGAGAAAACCTTGAAGCCTTTACCATTCCTTACATCATCTGGGTGTACTTGTTCAACAAGGCTTTATACGACCTTGGGCTAGCATCAATTTGATGCTCCTCGTCATTTTCAAGAAGGTGGGCTTGGGATCTCCCAAGCAAACTCCAATGAGGCCATTGATGGCTGATAGGTTGATAAATACCCAGTTGGAATTTTCTTTGATGTATTGGTAAAGGTAGATAAATTCATAATCCTGGTGAATTTCATGGTTTTGAATTGAGATATGGACTTGGAAATGCCTATCATGTTTGGGCGCTGATAAGTCGGTAATTTACCAACTTATGAGCCAATATCCATGATTTATTGCTATGTTTTGAATCGATTTAGAGGTTCTTATAGCCTTTAATGATGTCTATGCAGGTACTTTTGATAAAAGATGAAAAACAAGGATATGGACCCAAAAAGAGCCAAAAAGGAGCTAATTGTGAAGAGTTGAGAAAAGCTGAAGAATCTGAACCAAAATGCGGTGGTTGTGAGACACGCACAAGCCGAGGTACGGTTCGCACCTCCTCCGCATGAAGCTGCTAAAGTTGCTGAAGATTCTGCAAAGGAGTGCGTCCGTTGTGCGACGCGCATATCCCGTGGTGCGAAATGCACCACCTTCGCATGAAGCCCGCAATTTCAGCTGAAGTCACTAGTTGAGTTAAAGCAAGTGTGCGACGCGCACATTGCGACGTGCGAACTACACGTCGCGTTGCACACCTCCCAAAGGGAAAACTTGTCCTAATTTTATGTGATGACTTGGGAACATATAAAAGGCCATTTTAGGCTCAATTTATATATACAATACTTCAGACCTGAGTCTTAGAGATAGTTTTTGCTTTGTAAACAATTTTCTACCTCCATTAAGAAAAGAGTTTCAATCCAAATCTCTTGGTTAACAAGTTGTATACCTAATTTGATTCTAGAACTTGAGATTCAGCTATAATAGATGGGAATTTGACTTACCCAGATGGTATCTCCTTTTCTCCTACTATGAGTGGCTAAATTCTCTTGTCTAGGGGTGTATTGATGATTGGTGCTTAGCTAATGAGTATGGGTGTTGTTAATTAACCTTTATAATTTCTTATTTGACATGGGTCTAGTAATTTCACCAAGTTTTAATCCTAAAATTGGTGGTTGCAAACATTAATTTACATTACTTAGCTATGTGATTGCTCGGGAGAGAATTTCATAGTTGTGTATGTGAAATTTCTAGTGGGTACTTGGGAGTTCATCTAGATTGGAGGCTAGAAATAGCTCTAATCGTAGGAATCTACCATTTAAGGGTCCGAGCTAGAAATAGGACGACCTACCCAAGCTAATGTTGGTTGATTTTTTATCACACCGATGATATTCTAACCGAAATCATCGGGAATGTGGATGTTGATCGAGAAATAACATTTCACACCTATGACCAATGTTATTCATGTCAATAGGTGAGAGTAGAAGTGAATTAATGATTACCCCATCCTATAGCTAATGCCCAATCGGATATGCATCCCTACTCTTCTAAATCACTTGGTACACCCATCTTTAGTTTTATTGCTTTTTGTTGAATTGTGTTAGTAGTGACAACTTTCCCAATTCCCCTCATCCTTTTACCTTTTGTTTAAGCAATTACTCTCGTTTTGAAATCAACTCATATAATTTCTAGTTGGCTAAGTCAAGTCCCTTGGGTACGACCCCGACATCCTTTGGGTTTATAAATTTTGTTTTGTTGTACGATCGTCGTGGCCTCCTAATTGGAGAGCACGATTTGAGCGTTCATAAAAAATGGTTCCATTTTCGAGGACTTGAGTGTTAGCTAATTTTTTATTGTTGTTTTGAAGTCAACTTGAGAGTTATTGTTTGATTTTACTTTTTGTTATTTGTGTTGATTGAGTAGGCTAGGTATGGATGAAGCCGATGATAATAAGAGCATTGGTGGCTTCGACAATGCCAATGTTGCCGAGCCTATGATACAAAGAGGTGAAGGTACAATCCGCCTACCTCCCATGGTGGGAAATGTTGTCTTCCACGTGACAAGCACTATGCTCCACTTAATCCAAATGAAAGGCCTATTTGGTGGAGCAGCACATGAGGACGCCAACCGGCATATTTGGAATTTTGTGGAGATTTTCCAACCATTCATCTTCCAACATATCTCCCAAGAGTCCATCCGATTGTGCTTATTCCTTTTTTCCTTGACAGGGGAAGCCACGGCGTGGTTGGAAGAATTGTCGAATGGCTCTATCACATCTTGGGACGAGTTGGTTGAGGCATTTACCTCGAGATTCTCTCCTTCATCTCAAATGATGAAGCTAAGATATGAGATTACCAAATTTAGGCAGCTCCCGGACGATCCTCTTCATGAAGTTTGCTACGATTCAAAAAGAAGCTTCTATTGTGCCCAAACCATGAGTTGTCAAACAATGTGCTGCTACAAAGCTTCTACCGATCATTGAACTCTATGAACAAATCGTTTGTTGATAATCTTGGAGGTGGTACCTTCATGGACTTGGAGTTTCCCATAGCCTTGACTTTGTTAGAGCGAATGACGAAGACCAATTAAGCTTGGCATACAAGAGAAGCGGATGTGCCATCTTCGGAAGGACCTTCAGCCATCTTGGTTAATGAAATGAGGAAAAAAGAGGAATAGCGTGATGAGACAATGGCCAAGATCATGACACAAATTGACTTGATGGCCAAGCATATAATGGGAGCGGGCGGTGCTAAGTCAGTTAATGCAGCGAGTACACCGGAGATCAAAGTGAATAATGTTGAGCTTATGACTGAGGTTGATGGTAAGCTATGCTTTGTGTCGGCGGGTTCTTGCCCCGGGTATTATCACCCACGGGAGGAGAATCAAGGTTGGATTAGAGACAAAGAGAGGGATGGCAATTGGCGTGACAGAGACAAGGATGGTGATCACTTCAATCACCGAATTTCTAATCCTTACATCTCCCCAAACAAATCTGATTCTCTCTACCAACTGAGCACAAGCAACCCCGGCCAATCCAAGTTAGAGTACATGTTGTCCTTGGTTCTTAAGAAAGTAGACACCACTAATTTGGGAGTAAGTGAACTAAAGAGTGAGGTTTCAACACTTCACCAAACTGTGAGCTCCCACAGCGCCTCGATCAAGCATCTTGAGGCCCAAATGAACCACCTCTCAAGACAAATGAACCCGAGGATAAAAGGGATGTTGCCTAGCGACACCATCGCCAACCCCAAGAATGAATGAGTATTGAGGTAGTATCATCGTGCCGTGACGTTAAATCAAGCGTTGCTTGGGAGGCAACCCAAGTTTCTTTGTTTGTTTTTGGTTATTGATAACGCTCAAAGTACCACTCTAATTAAGAAGCGTAAGAGATCGTTGTCAAATATAGAACCCAACAAAGGTTGGGGTCGATCCCACAGAGAATATGGTGAAAGTTAAGCCTTTAGTGAAGTATGTGACTAATGGTCAATAGTTTCCGGTAAATAAAGGGGGGGTTTTGTGTGAACAAAAACAAATAATAATGTACGAGAATTAATCAGTAGGAGAATGGACTAGGGAAGTGTTTACCATGGCGTTGGTAACAATGTCGATTCTAGGCGTAACTGGGTTCTTTCTATATGCGTGTCACGATGTGATTGAATTAATTGTATCGTCTAAACGTTTCTCAACCAAATAGATAAATTTACTTTTCAATTCTCTCGAACTTGAAAAGGTGTGCTTTTAGATTTCAATCCTAAACATCAAGTAGATTAATTTAGTTACAGCATTAATCATAAGACGAGAGTTGGTAGTCTCGAATCCTCGTCGTTAATCAAGTTTCCCGGTTTTAATCTCTTTACTCAAGCAAATTAAACCTAGGCATGTTCTAATGTTTGCAACCACTAGAAAACGTTAAATAATGAATGATTAACAACGTGACAACATATATATTGAACCCGTCGCTACCCGGAATCTATATCACTACTTTAGCCATGGCTCCCACAACCCTAGTTGTGGGAGGTTTAGTTACTCATGCTTGTAGAAGAATAAAAGAAAGTCATATTCATAATAAAGAAAAGAGATCCTTACAATGTAGTAAGAACAATCTTTAATTATTCCAAGAACGAGAAAACAAGATCCCAAGAACAAATCAAGAACAAGATTGAGGAGGAAGAAAATGTGTATTGCGTGAACTCGCCTTTTAAACTCCTAAAATTATTGGGTAATGTATGTAAAAAGCTTTTTTTTCATAAAATAAACCTAACATAGGGTATTTATAGGAGTCTAAGAAACAAATCCCAAAAACGCTCGGATTCCGCGTAACCGACTGCCCAGGTGCGACGGCCAGGCTAACGGACCGTCACTGGCTTGACGGACCATTGCCTGGGCCGTCACCACTAGACAGTGGCACTGCCCAACTTTACGGTCACTATGACGGACCGTCACATGTGTGACGGGCCGTCACTCAGGCCATCACTCTTATCCAGAATGCTCTTTTTCGCGTATTTTCTTCCGTTTCCATGTTTGTCTCTATTTCCTGAAAATACAACATAAAAACATCAAAAATGACAATGGTTGCTTGAAAACGTACGATTGTTCTTAGTTTAAAGGAGTCGAAAGTGCCGTAAAATGGCGGCACATCAGTTATCTTTTGTTGTTTTTGGTATTTTTGTAGGTATGCATAGATGGAGAAATTGAACAAGGGAAAGTAATGAAAAAGGGGTTGTGCGATGGACTGTGCGGACCGCACAAGCAATTGTACATATCACATAGCCTATCGCACGCCACTCCAGAAGACCTGAAGGAAATCTGAAAAATAGAAGGCGATGTGCGCTGGGCCGAGCGAACCACACGAGCCCAAGTGCGCGTTGCACCTCCATCGCACGATGAAATAAATGTCTGGGAAAACCCAAGTATGAAACAGGGGGCTTGTGCGATACGTCATGTGGTCCATACCTTGCCTGGTGTGAATCGCATGTCGCGGCACACGAAAGGTAAATTTAAATTTTAATTGACCTAACCCATTGACCGACTCGACTCGGAGATGACCCAACCAACTTTTCTTCTTCTTTTTCTTTTAAAACCACCTCTTCTCTTCTTTTTCCACCATCTTTCTCCATAACTCTCGAAATTCCCTCTCAAAATTCTCTCTAAATCTCTCAAACTCTCCCAAAACCTTTTTCTCCTCTCACCCAACCTTCTCCGCTATGCCTCCACCATCGTTGTCGTCATTATTCGAGAAGGTCTTGTGGGTCACCATTGTTTTAGTTCAAAAAGCTTCAGTTTTCACTCTTCCCTTCACAATCTTCACTCGTGGTAAGTTCCCCGAAGTTAAATAGTTGTTTTTATGAATGATGGGAACTCATATTGTGAAGTATGCTTAGTAAACTTTCCATGTTGATTTTGGGTGAGATCCAAAAATTTTGGGTCCCCAATTTTGAGTTGTTTTTGATAATATACCTTAGAATCAACTTGGTAAGGCTTTGATTTTATGAATGCATGTTGATTGGTAGTAATGTTTAGCCTTGAAATCTATGTTGGGGTGAAGTCTGAGTTACCTACTCGTGACTAGTGCTTGATTTGGCCCGATGATAGATTGGGTGACGTCGTTCTTAAGGAAAAATCATTGTTTCTCATGAGGTTTTGATTGATAGTTGACTTTTGAGGTTGAATGCTGCTAATTGTATGCCCATGATCCTTGTTGAAAATCTATTTTGGGTGTATGTTTGGTGAAAGAAAGGTTGATTGTTGCTATGCTTATTGGTGTCCATTGTGCAAGAAGGGCTTGATGTTCCTGATGATAGACGGGGTAACGTCCATCTTAAGGGAAGTCATTGAGTCCTTTTTTTCTTGTGTTTGTGTAAATGAAAATCTGGGGAAGTCTGAGTACCCGGAAGTTAAGGTCATAATCCCTTTTCCCCTTTTGTTTAATGTGATTTGGTTGTTGTGTAGTGCCCAGTGCCGAAGCATATCTTTCTCTATGAATCATATGCATAACTCATGAGAACACAAGGAACTAAAAATTCCAATTATGCCATTGTGCGTTTCGGATACGATGCACAGATCTTGATGTGCGGGGCGCACAAGGCATCGCACCAAGTTGAAAAGAATGAGCAGGTCACTGATTTGAGGGGCGACACGCACTCTTAATGGTGTGAATTGCACCAGCATCGCACCTCACTTGAAAAATTGCTGAAGGTTATGTGGGCTTGTGCGATAGCACATGCGATGCGCACTCCTCCTTGTGCGTTTCGCATGTGTTCCGCACAAGACAACAGTTACCTACTTTGTTTTTCTGATCCATTGCATTCCATCATTTGTAGTTGCTAACTTCTTTTTAGGCTGTGTTTTTGTCTCTTGGCTTACAATCTCTAGTTGTAGAATATGTCTTCTAACAGGCGACACACAGGGGGCCAATCTAGACAAAGGTCGGCTGCAGAAGAAGCGAGGCTCCATTTCGGAGTAGAGAGCATGAAAGTCTACTACACTCGGGACAAAAACAGAACTTTTAATGTAGAGAAAAGCTTTAATTTAGGGAAAGTTGGAGACTAGTTCCCAATATGCACCATCAGTTTGTTGTTAGAGAGTGGCAGCCATTTCAAGACGTGCCCGGGGGATACTATGAAGAGATAGTCTAGGAATTCTTTGCGTCTTACCAAGCCATATAGGATTCCAAGGGCTATAAAGGTCCCAAGGACAAGTTCCCCAATCTAGATGCGGTCATCGTCCGGGGTAAGAAAGTGTATGTCACTCCTGCTGCTATCAATGTTATATATTGGGGATACCTAATTGATCCTGCACCAGAACTCATGGCTAGAGTGATGGATGACCCAAAGCCATATCAGGATACAACCCCCACCATTGCTTTGGGCACCTCTGTGTGGTCTACCATGGGAGGAGATATCCCGAGGAGGTCCTATGTTTTTTAGGCGCGGCTTTGGTATGATCTAGTTCGCAACCGTCTTCTCCCCTCTCAGAATTACCAAAAGATATCTCAAGAGGGTGCCATTCTAATCGAGGCTATCATAATGACGGAACATATAAACTTTGGAGAGGTTGCAACAATGGTAATACGGAGGAAATCCCATCGCAAAAATGATTCCCTCTCTTTACCGGTATTGATCACCAAGTTGTGTGCTAAAGCTGATGTTCCTACTCTTCCTAGTGACAAGTTCACTCATGCCATCGGGGTCATTGATCTTGACAAGAAGACAAACAAAGATGCCCCAAGATTCAAGAAGCAAAGGACTGAGCAGATGAGTGAGCTTGACAGTGATGAGTTGTGTGCTAGCATTGGCGCTTCATCTCCCTCTAGGACCACTTTTGAAGCACGACCACATGCTACCACACCCTCTATGACCAAGAGTGGGCTACAGGATATGGTGGAAAAGACTCATAATCATGAGAAGTAGCTGGCCGACTTAGCCACAAAATTACCCAGAATGATTAGTAGGGCAATCAAGAATGCAGTGAAGGGGGTGGTAGAGATCTTGAACACATTGTCCAAGCGGGTTGATGTCATGGAGGGGGAAATCTCTAAACTTCAGAAAGATGTCGACAAAGCCAAGGGCCAAGGCCCGGTAGTGTAGGAATATTTGACGACATTACCTCCACCTCAAAAGATTCCTGGCCCCTTGGATGACTTATTTGCTGCCTATGTTGATGAGGAGCTTCCCGGTAGTGAGTATCAAGAGTTGGATGACGACGAGAACCCTATTTTTTTAGCGGGATCTTCGTGATTCCACTCTTTCTGCGAAATCTCGACGGGGTGGTGCTGGCCCGAGTGGCAAGAATATTGAAGAAGAGGATGTTGCTGATGATGGCGATGATGAGGATTAAGTGCTCCAGGGAGTTCCACCCCTTTTTCCCATTGCACTATAAGCATTGAGGGCAATGCTCCTTTTATGGGGTGGGTGTGGCTTTACTTGCTTTGATGACGCCCATGAGTGGGCTTGAGACAATTTATTGCCCTTGTCGGGCCTAGTTGCAATTTCTGCTTAGTTTTATTTGGGCCCTTGTCGGGCACATTTTGGATGATGATTTTGATGCCATTATTTTTCTTTTCTTTAGATTATGTCTTTGTTTTACTTTTTCCTTTGAGCTTAATTATGCCCTCGTCGGGGTTGAATTTTATTGAGTGTGTGCCTGGATGGTCTTACATGCCCTATTGTTACACTACCCATGCCTTGCAAATGCACTAAATACTGACGCTGAGGCTTGTTCTTGAATAAAATCTTGAGCGCAAAATTTGGTTATCGCCTTGTTAATAGTAGTGTAGAAATAAACTCCGAGGGTTTTCTTAATACCACGGTTCTTTCCCAAGGAGCAAAAGTTTTGACTATTTTCTTTTTCTTTTCTTTTGTTTTGTGTGTCAAACCGGGTTGGTGTTTCTCTATGATAGATTTAGAGGTGACTTTCTTAAGGGAAAATGCCAAGTTTTAGTTTAGAATTAAGCCTGTAAGTGCTTGTCTCGAAATGGGCCCACCAAAAAAAAATCATAGCAATTTATTTTTGGAAATGAAAAGAAGAAGGGAAATGAATTTTTTTTGAAGAAAAGCATTCTCTCGTCATGATTTGCACACTCTTGCTTTGGCTTGATTGACTCACAAACGAGTGTGTAATGAACTCGGAATAGCTTGTCAAAAGTTATTTTCCTCAATTAATTGTGGGACTAATTAATGAAGTCTTGTGGCATGATGTCTTGTGTGGTGAGGCTGTACCTTGATTCTTGTGCATAAGTGTCATCTAGAACTTGCCTTGAATGTGATTCAAGGAAAAATTCTAGGTGTAACCAAGCTTGGAAGATGACCTTAGGCCCTTTTTGATAAGCCATTTCACCCAAATGACTTCCCAATGATATCAAATCCTAGTGAACCCCTTTGAGCTTGTGACCGTTCTTTGGCACCTTGTCAACACTTTGACCTTTTTGGAACCTCTATCTTGGCACCCATCCTTCCTAATTGCTTGAAAATGAAATGTAGGCTAAAATCCTAAGTTTGAGGGGGGACAAAAGACAACATAGGCAAGTGCCTAAGTTTGGGGGTGTATATGATTAAATGAGGAGAAGAAAGGAAGTGCACTTCAAGTGCAAGGTATCACCTTAATTTCAAATTGAAAATTGCTCCAAAAATATCAATCCAATGAGAAAATTGAAAAGCAAATATTGGTGCTACAAATTGATGGTGATATAAGGTGTGAATGATCATGAGTTAAAAAGGAGAAATCTTGGGTTGTGCGAGGGAGGAATAAGGTGAAGTTGAAATGGAAAAATGTGAGCGGTGTTCGAAATGAGAACAAAGAGCATTAGGGAGGTGTAGTCACTTGAACCAAATGATATCCTCACCTATCCAACATCGTAACCCGTAAGTCCTTGGTGATTCTGATCTTGGCTGCCCTACATTACTAGCGATTTACAGGAAGGGCAAGCCTATGGTTCGACGCGTATGCACTTGAACTTTCTTGAGAGAGTGAGAGTCTTCTTGGGTCTCTTATAATCCCGTGTTTTGTGAATTGAATGATTGTGAGTGAGATTCTCTCTTGTGGTGAGTGGCATCATGCACTCGAATTGAAGCATAGAGTCTCTATTTCAATTGAGGGGAATGAATGAGACAAGTTGTGTGGCGAATCTCGAGACAAACCTTGATCGTCCAGGACAATGACTTGAGAAGCTTAAATGTCTTGTTTTGAATGGCAACTTCCCTTGATTTTAAATGAGAAATGATGCCTTTTTGAAAAAGGTTTTGAAATGACCAATTACCTTGAGTTTGTGGTGGTCCAAATTGAGATGAGCATAGTAGTTGAGTCCTTTGTTTGTTTCTTTTTCTTAAATTTTTAGTGTAGAGTAGTCTTTTGTTTCTTGATTGAGCCTTAGCATAATTCATTTCTTGCCTTGTGAGTATCTTGCTTGAGGACAAGCAATAGTTCAAGTTTGGGGGTTTGATAAGTCGGTAATCTACCAACTTATTGAGCCACTAACCATGAATTATTGCTATGTTTTGAATCGATTTAGAGGTTCTTATGGCCTTTATTGATGTCTATGCAGGTACTTTTGATAGAAGATGAAAAACAAGGATATGGACCCAAAAATAGCCAAAAAGGAGCTAAGTGTGAAGAGTTGAGAAAAGCTGAAGAATCTGAACCAAGATGCGGTGGCTGTGCGACATGCACAAGCTGAGGTGAGGTTCGCACCTCCTCCGCATAAAGCTACTAAAGTTGCTAAAGATTCTTCAAAGGAATGCATCCGATGTGCGACGCGCACATCCCGTGGTGCGAAATGCACCACCTTCGCACGAAGCCCACAATTTCAGCTGAAGACATTGGTTGAGATGAAGTAGGTGTGCGACGCGCACATTGCGACGTGTGAACTGCACGTTGCATCGCACACCTTCCAAAGGGAAAACTTGTCCAAATTTTATGTGACAACTTGGGAACATATAAAAGGCCATTTTAGGCTCAATTTATATATACAATACTTCAGACCTGAGTCTTAGAGATAGTTTTTGCTTTGTAAATAATTTTCCACCTCCATTGAGAAGAGGGTTTCAATCCAAATCTCTTGGTTAACAATTTGTGTGCCTAATTTGATTCTACAACTTGAGATTCAGCTATAATGGATGGGAATTTGACTTACCCAGATGGTATCTCTTCTTTTCATACTATAAGTGGCTAAATTCTCTTGTCTAGGGGTGTATTGATGATGGGTGCTTAGCTAATGGGTGTGGTTGTTGTTAATTCACCTTTATAATTGCGTATTTGACATGGGTCTAGTAATTTCACCAAGTTTTAATCTAAAATTGGTGGTTGCAAACATTAATTTACATTACTTAGCTATGTGATTGCTCAAGAGAGAATTTCATAGTTGTGGATGTGAAATTGCTAGTGGGTACTTGGGAATCCATCTAGATTGGAGGCTAGAAATAACTCTAATCGCAGGAATCTACCATTTAAGAGTCTGAGCTAGAAATAGGATGACCTTGATACACCCAAATTACACCTCCAAAAGAAGCACAAGCAATCTCTGATCAAATATAGAACCCAACGAAGGTTGGGGTCGATCCCACAGGGAATATGGTTGGACTAGGATCGATTAATGTTTACTTGCACTGTTAGCCATTTATTTCCCTACAAAGGGGGGGTTTAAAAGTAACAAGTAGTAATTGTAACTAGAGTTTAAATTCGTAAAAATTAACAAGTATTAGTTTCAATAGTTGTTATCAATAGGAGAAGCGACTAGTGCAGTGTTCCACATAGATTCATAACTTAGTAAGGCTTTTGTACTTCGTAAACTAGTTTGATACTTAGCATGCAGAATCGGTAAGTTGGGTTCACCTAACTCATTGATTCGACAGCTAGATGAATTTCACCACACACCTTGGTCCGGTCGCGGGTGTATGCTTTACTAACCCTTACCCTGGATCCCAGATTAGCTATTCCCGAACAAGGTCAAGCTATTAGATAAGGGTTGGTAGCCTCAAATCTTCGTCGTTGAACAGCCCTTTTCCCATCTGTTACCTCCTTGGTCTGGCAAGTAAGAATAAGATGAGTTTTAACATTGTACACCGCAAGATAGCAATCAATATGAATGGAGGAACAATACATGCATAAATATCGCCCTAGAATTACTAAGTACTTTGCCTACTTTGTTAATTCTTCATTTTTCTCACAACCCTAGTTGTGGATTTAGCTACACATGTTCATAAGCACACAATTAATGTTTGTTTGTGCAATCATCATTATATACTTACAGATTAGAGCAAAGAAATCCAGAATCTTGAAGAAAATATCAAGAACACTTCAATTAACCAAGAACAATCTTTTAATTTCAAGAACTTGTGTTTAAAGTCAACACCAAAATAACGATGTAGTAACTATTCGAAAATAATGTGTAACAACCAAAAATAAAACCTAAGGGGAAGTATTTATAGACAAAGAAACCAAATCCTAAAAAATCTAGGATAAGTTGGATGCGGCATTGCTGACGGGATGCCTCACGGGCCGTCGTGGTGCGACGGGCATCATGGGTGCCTGTCGGCCATCTTCATGTCTTCAATTCCAGGCCTCTGCCAATATCTCATTGGAAGAGGTGATAGGACGTCGAGGCTGCAAAGCCTGTCGGCCATTTTCAAGTCTTCAATTCCAGGCCTCTACCAAGATCTCACGGGTGGAGGTGATGGGACATCGAGGTTGCGACCTCCGTCGGCCATTTTCAAGTCTTCAATTCCAGGCCTCTGCCAAGATCTCACGGGCGGAGCTGAGGGGACGTCGAGGTTGCGATGCCCGTTGTGGCCTTCTCATCGCCTGCACTTGGCTTCTCTCCAATTATCCTGCCTAGTTTCCACGGGCAACCCGAAGGGGCATCGTGACTGTCACGGGAGTCGTGGACGCTCGTCCCGCTCGTCCTGGCTCTTGCTAACTTTCCTGGATCAATCCGACGGGCACTGCGACATCCCGTCGTGTCTTCTACGGGCTTCGTGGCAGCCCGTCAGGCTTTAATGCCTTAGCCTTTTGAGTTGCTATGTTCCCACGCTCTTCCCCAAAGGCCTTCGTGAGTGTGACGCCCGTGGTAGCTTGTCTTTTTGCCCAAAAAAACGTAAAACTTTGATCTTTTCACCTATTTCATACTTTTCCCTGTACATGTAACAAACGATATTAAATCCAACAAAATATTCTTAAGAACTCTCAAAAATCCTTAGTTTTAAGCATCAAAAGTGTCGTCAAATACCGACACATCAACACCCTCAACTTAGAATGTTTGCTTGTCCTCAAGCAACAAACAAAAACAAAACTAAACAACGCTTAAGTAGAAGATAACCAGAAACTATAATGGCAACATGATTCCTTAAACTCTCAGACCCACTCCTTAACAGCTCAAAAACCGATGCCTTTTTCAAGTTATCAAAACAACACAAGGCGGATCCATGAGTGACTACACAATATTCATGAGTAAGCTAGCATACACAACAGACATTCAAACTAAGTAATCAGCAATCACAGTCTACTCTAGTGCCCTTACAACAAAAAAGTCCCAAATCACAGAGAATCTCAAGTTAACAAGCAGGGACTGGGAAATTGCTCACTCTCACAAAGAAGTTCAAGCTGTACATGCACAATACCTTAGGCTTGCCCTTATTTTCTATATTTTTGGCTTTCAAACAGTTCGGTTAGGATCACTATAGGACTTTGTTAGGCTTGTAATGTAGGCTTAGGGAAGGGAGTGGTACGTTTGGTTAAACAGTGACTATGCCCTCCTTGAGATTACAATTATTTTTTATTTCCTCCACTTTCCAAGACTTACAGTTTTCCTCCCTTATTCTCCCTTCTGTCAAAACTTTTTTTTTACTTTTATCAAGCTTTGAGTGTGGTTTCTTTATTTTCATTCATTATTCTTCTTTCTTTTCTTTTCATTCATTATTTTTCTTTCTTTTCTTTTTCTTTTTCTTTTTCTTTTTCTTTTTCTTTTGCACACAAACCACACCCAGTTTCTTTCTTTCTATTGCCTAACCATTCTTTTCATACCCAACACTTACTACTTACCCCTACAGTAGCCACCCTCAACTTAGGCTTTTAGCCTGATTTGAGGTGCACGATGTCCAAGGAGGAACCAATTCCAAACTAGAGATTTATAGGAAACGGAGAAGGTGAAAAGGCTAACAACAAAAAAGTTCACTTTAAGCTCAAAGTTAGGGATCAAAGGGATTACTTTGCATTTGGTAGGTCATTTTGGCTGAAGTGGACTGATTCAAAAACGGCCTATGATCATGTCTCAACTAAACCATTCTGCAACCTAAGCACGACTAACCAGGCAAGTTCTAGATCTCACAGTACAGCAAGAACAGATGCTAAGCAGCTCACTTCACACATGGCACAGAGTTCAGGCTACAGATTAGCTAACTATCGGTTCATGATTTAGCTTAAGCTACTTGCCTCATTTATATGCATGCTATCATTTACAGATCCACCTAAGTCAGTTCTAACACTTTATTGCACAAAAATTTAGAGGGGTCTCCATTTTTCGCAAAGATTTATTTCAAAAATCAGATAATGGTTGCAATTAGTTTCTAATTCACTTCTACAAACACACATCTTATATTAAACATGTCGGTTCAATAGAAATTAAAAATCCTTAGGGAAAGAACGCAGGCAACAAAACCCCAAGGACTCGGGTAACTTGTGAGTACCCTCATGGGTTGCCTCCCATGCAGCGCTTGATTTAATGTCGCGGCATGACTCGAGTGTTTTGGCTTCTCAGACTTCACAAAAACACTCTTCAAAATACACCAGATGACCATAGTTGCCCCCACCCTATCTAAAAAGGTGTGCATTGTCCCCAATGCACCAAAAAATTAATAACCAAGGTATATACGGCTTACTTGTGGCGCCTAGGCATCGTCATCGGGTGTCGCGGAAGTGGGGATCTCTAGAACAATGCCCGTAGTAGTCTCATCAACAGAGGCTGCCTCTGCAGTCCTCTCACTAACAATATCAGCTGCCCCCGCAGCCTCAACATCACCAACTCCCACAATGGGGTCTAAAGAAGGTACATCCACCTGTCCAGCAGCACCACTAGCTAAACCACCTGTGTCAGTTCCATCAACTTTAATCTGTTGTGCAGCCAGGGATTCTCTTATCACTTTCTCTAACTCTCTTCTGGCTATCTTCACGACTCTCTACTCTCTCTTCTTTTGAGATTTTGGGCTAAGAGGAGCATCATCGGCTTGAGCCTTCTTATCTTTGCTTTTCCTCTTTCTTTTGTGCTCAGAGGGGTCAGGAGGTATTTAAACTTCTTTTTTTGGCTCGTTTGCCATTGTTGTGTCCAAGTTCGCCATTCAGAGATCGGGATCCACAAAGTCACATAGTTGAGCGTGGGCTCCGGGGTAATTCGTGGCAAGACTACTGGGGCTCTACCCTGGGTAGGTGGAGGATTCTTCAACTGCTCGATATCGTCCTTAAGCTCGGCAATCTCTTTTTTCAGGTCTGTAAGCTCCACCGCACCCATATCTTTTAGTCTCTCATCCACCTTATCCTCCAATGCGTCAATTCGGGCATTTCCATTCAGAAATGGTGTTATGGCCCTTTGAATTGAAGCATTCACAATTGGCTGGAATCGCTCGACGAACGCCTTTATTTGCCTCTTTAACTCATTAGTCCTTTGGACTGTGTCTGCAAAGTTTGCCAGATGAAAGGCAAAGATGGACTCAGAATCCTCCTCTAAAGGTGCTGCAGAAGTGTGTGGGCCAGCTGCAAAAGTGGATGGACTAGTAGCGATGTGCTTAGATTGACTACCCTATGAGGTGGGTATAGCTGTAGAGGACGGTGTCACCTCTAGCGTCGGTACATGTGACTCAAGCGTTAGAGCCAATGGCTCGGAAGTACCGCTCAAACCCAACACTCGTGTATCATCTTTGGACCTCTCCAGATGGTGTGTCCTTGCAGCTCTTTCAGCCCGATCGACTCCTGCAAACTTTGGGACCTAGGCTTCTTCACACAACTAAGTGATTAGGCAGGGAAATGGGTAAGAAGAACTGATCTTGGTAACTCTGTCCCGGATCTCCTCTGCTATGATTTTCCCAAAATTGAGGTTGTACTTGGACATCAGACAAGCCACTAGGATAGCCCTTTCCAGAGTAAGCTGATTATCGGCACCCATTGGCATGAGTTGGAGTCATACCAGTGCCCACCAGAACTTTGTCTCAAAAGATAGAGAGGCTTTATGGATCTGCGCCTTGTCTTGGTCGAGCCACTTTGGTGTCCCAGTTGTAGTCAGGCGCTTGGCCAACCACTTTGTCCTCTTCTGCTCATTGTTCACCCGGTAGTCATAATCGAAGGTGTCTGTGGGTGCCACATACTCTGGCCCAAAGAGAAATTTGTTGATGGTTTCGACCGAGATGTTGATTTGGACACCCCTTACTGGGATGCTCTCAAGAGCAGGTAAGTCTGCAATTTTTTGTCCCTTCTTACACAACCCCTCCTGGATGGCTTGATAAGTTGCATAAAACTCTCTCACGAGAGTCTGCTGAAAGTCTGAAAGGGGCTTACTAGTCCAGCCCAACCTGTAGTGCCGTAAGTATTCATCCAGCTTGGGGAAATTTTTGAGCTTGAATGGATCTATCCTCTATTCCTCAGCGATGGGTCTTCTCAGATTTCCTCTTGATGTCACCTCAAGGCCGTAATCAAAAAAATTCTTTGACCCTTCAACCCTACATCTAACTGTCTCTCTAGCAAGTCCTAGTGTTGCGCCATGGCCAGACCGAGTAGGTGAGGGAGTCTCTTTTTTCAAGGTAGTAGTCTCCGTATCGGAGTTAGCAGTACCCTCTTCATCTCTTGCCGAACTGTGCTATGAAGCAGAACCATCCTTATCTCCGGACTCATTTCCTGTGCCACTTGAGACTTGGGTAGCCAATTCTTTCTCGGTATTTGCATGTTCGCTCTCTTCACTAGTCTCAAATGAGCCGAAAGATGATCCTTGTTTTTCATTAGATGCATTGCCTCCCTCCTCTTCAGACTTGGAGGGAGACACAACCAGCTTCCTCCTGGTGTTCCAGATAAGGGGGTGTTGTCTGAGTTGCTCTTTTTGGCTTCGGAATCAGTGGGCTGATCCTTTAGCCGAGACTTGTTGGAGGTGTCCTTAGCTTTCCGGGGCCCCCCTCATTGTAACGGTGTCTTTGGTGCCATTTAGTACCTATAGGAAACCCATGTTAGCAATCGAGATCAATGTCACAAAACCAAAAAAAATTCTACACTTAGAAGAATTTACAGAAAAATCAATCTCCCACGAGCGTGGGAGGGCCGACGTCCCGTGGCCCAGGACGTCAGAATGGTCCAGTGGAGTTTTGCAGGAAATTCTTCCTCCCACGACCCTGTGCCATGGGCGTGAGAGGTTCGACGTCCCATGAGACAGGGCATCGGTGCATGAGGAGTGGGGTTTTTAAGGATAGATGTCCTCCCAAAGGCTCCTGCCACGGGCGTGGGAAGTCTGACGTCCCATCGGGTTGGGCGTAGGATCTGGCTAGAAACTTTTTCAAGTTTTAGGCCGGCTTCACTCCCTAACCGATGCCCGTCATGCCTCAGACATCTCGTATGCTGGCCCGTGGGATCCAATCAGGTATACAATCAAATTTTCCTCCCTTGTTCTTACACACACACCCAGTTTCTCATTACCCACATGACAAAAAAACAACAAAACTCAAGTATCTTTAACAAAACACTACACAACCCTAATTCCCACACTTATACACTATGTATGTTTTCACCCAATCATCAAGCAACATTTTCACAACTAGGGTTATGTTTTAAGCACTATGACTAAAATCTTAACACAAACAAAACCCTTAGTTATTGTTTTCAAACAACAAGTACGGTTGACAAACTCCAAGAATGAAGAACTTACTTCTTTGGTTGCCAAAAACTTCTTGAAACAAACTTCCTAGTGCTGAGTTGCTTGTGATTTATGGGGAGGAAAATTGGGGGTTTAGGGGAGATGGAAGATCATGTGTGTGGTGCTTTGGGAAAGAGAGAAATTTTAGTGTGTTTGACCTCAATTGAATGAGGTCAAACACTTATTAGACGCGGGGAAAGAGGGAGAAAGGGTTCCGGGTCAGGTCGGGTCAGGGTTAAAAGAAATTTAAAAGTTATTGATCCTTCCTTGATCGACCCAGATGATGGGATACGCGATGCCCATTGGATAAGTGATGGCCCATCACACTATACTTACCTGGGTGGCTGAACCTGGCCTCCCACGCCCGTCAGAGCCATGATGGCCCGTCATGTGGGTCGTCGGAGTGGACCAGCTAATGTCTTCATCTTTGTGAGGAACTTCACGCCTATTCCCCTGCCCGTCAGAGCTGCGACGGCCTGTCATATGGGATGTGTAAATGAGGCAGACCATCATGCTTCCATACTTAGCAAATTCCCAAGCTGTATGTCCCTGTCCCACGGGCGTGCCTCTCTTGTTGGCCCGTGGCAGGAGCCCGTGAGACCCTTTTTGCCTATAGTTTTAGCAATTATGTCTTCATCTCCCTTCCTTCTACCAAACCATCACACATTAGACCATGGGTTTCCTCCCATGCAGTTCTTGATTTAACGTCGTGGCACGACCCAAGTGTTTTGGCTACTCAGACTTTGCCAAAACACTTTACCAACACAAGAACTAAAAACAACTAAAGTAAAGTACAAGTCCATGGGTTACCTCCCATGCAGCGCCTGATTTAACATCGCGACACGATGCAGGTTGCTTGATTACTCATACTTCATCAAGCTCCTTGGGTGGGATGAATTCATCAAGGCCCCAGGATTCAATCATTTTGAGCTCCTCTGTTATGCCTAAATAAGCTTTTATCCGTTGCCCATTTGCCTTGAACCTTTTTCCCTCATAGTTGTTGAGTTCTACAGCTCTGTGAGGGAATACTTGCACCACCTTGAATGGTCCAATCCCCTTAGACTTTAGCTTTCCAGGAAACAAGCGAAGTCTAAAATTAAAAAGCAAGACCAAATCACCCGGCTGGAAATTTCTCTTTTCTATCTTTCGGTCATGATACAGTTTCATCCTATCTTTGTACAGAGCTAAACTCTCATATGCATTCAGGCGGAACTCATCCAATTCATTCAACTGCCCAAGCCAGTACAATGATACCTCAGACCAGTCTAAGTTCAGCTTCTTCAACGCCCACATGGCCTTATGCTCTAATTCAACTGGAAAATGGCACACCTTACCAAACACAAGCTGATATGGTGACATACCTATTGGTGTCTTGAATGCAGTCCGGTACGCCCACAAAGCATCATCTAACTTCCGTGACCAATCCTTTCTATTTGCATTGATCGTGTTGGACAGGATTGACTTTATCTCTCTGTTGGAAACCTCCACTTGCCACTCATCTGAGGATGATAAGGGGTTGCAACTCTGTGTTTAACTCCATATTTCTCAAGCAACGCTCGAAACAACTTGTTGTAAAAGTGAGATCCTCCATCACTAATACTTGCCCTTGGCATACCAAACCTGGAGAAAATGTTCTTTTTCAAGAATCTTGTGACACACTTGCCTTCATTACTGGGAAGAACAACCGCCTCCACCCACTTAGATACATAGTCCACAGCCAACAATATGTACCAGTTTACATTGGACAGAACAAAAGGACCTATGAAGTCTATACCCTAAACGTCAAACAGCTCAACCACAAGGATGGGATTAAGAGGAAGCTCATGCCTCCTCGATATGCCTCCATCTCTTTGACATCTGCTGCAAGCCCTAGCAAATTCATGAGCATCTTTGTGAATAGTCGGCCAATAGTAATTGCATTGTAGAATCTTATGCGTAGTTTGGATACCACTATGATAACCCCCAACAGGGGATGAATGGAAAGCTTCTAATATCTCCATCATCTGAGCTTCAGGCACACATCTCCGGATCATTGTATCAGTACACACACGGAACAAGAATGGCTCTTCCCAAAAGAATTTCTTGACATCTGACATGAACTTTCTTCTTTGGTGGACTAACATATCATCAGGTACTAAATCACTTGCAAAATAGTTGGCAATATCAGCAAACCATGGGATCAAATCTTGAGAAGTGCCTAACACTTGTTCATCAGGAAACCAGTCAACTATCTCCTGTTCATCATTCAGCTTCAGCATTGCCTCTTCTTCCAGCCTAAAAAAATGGTCTGCTACTTGATTCTCTGTACCCTTTCAGTCATTGACCTCAAAATCAAACTCTTGTAGCAACAACACTTATCTAATCAGCCTTGGTTTCACATCCTTCTTCGCCATGAGATAACAAAGGGTTGCATGGTCAGTGTGCACCACCACCTTGGTGCCAAGAAAATAAGATCTGAATTTTTCAAACGCAAAGACCACATCAAGAAGCTCTTTTTCAATTATAGTATAATTCTTCTGAGCCGGGTTAAGTGCTTTGCTAGCGTAGTATACAAGATGGAGAATCTTTTCACGCCTTTGGCCTAGGACTGCTCCTAGCGCCACTCCACTAGCATCACACATAACCTCAAAAGGTTGGGACCAATCAGGAGAGATAATGATAGGGGCTGAGACCAACTTTTCTTTAAGGCATTCGAATACCTTCAGACATGCATCATCAAACACAAACTTTACCTCTTTCTCTAACAGCTTGCACAATGGATTTGCAGTTTTGGAGAAATCCTTGATAAACCTCCTATAAAAGCCAGTATACCCCAAGAAGCTCTGAATTCCCTTGACAGAAACTGGTGGAGGTAATTTTTCAATCACCTCAATCTTTGCTTTATCAAACTCTATGCCCTTCTTGGAGATCCTATGACCAAGTGTTATGCCCTTTTTCACCATGAAGTGACACTTTTCTTAGTTCAGCACTAGGTTGCACTCTTCACATCATTTTAGTACACAGCTCAGATGATCTAGACAATCTTCAAAAGAGTCACCTACCACCAAAAAATCATCCATAAATACCTCAATTGTGTCCTCCACCATGTCTGAGAAAATGGACATCATACAATGTTGAAATGTTGTTGGCGTATTGCACAAGCCAAAAGGCATCCTTTTGAAAGCAAACGTCCTATATGGACAGGTGAAAGTGGTTTTCTCTTGGTCTTCAGGAGAAATCAAGATCTAATTGTATCTCGAATAATCGTCAAGAAAACAATACCATCCTCTACCAACAAGACGGTCTAACATCTGATCCATGAATGACATTGGAAAATTGTCCTTCTCAGTCCATACATTTCGCTTCCTATAATCCATGCATATGTGCTAGCATGTGACTGGCCTCATCGGAATCAGTTCATTCTTTGCATTTGGGACTACAGTAATCCCTCCCTTCTTTGGCACACACGGAACCGGGCTCACCCACTTGCTATCGGAAATAGGATAAACCACATATGCATCCATCCACTTAATGATCTCCTTCTTGACAACCTCTTGCATAGGCTGATTCAACCTACGCTGGTGCTCAATACTTGGAATACAATCTGGCTTGAGCTTAATTTTATGTGTACAGATTCCAGGCAGAATCCCAATGATGTCAGTGATTGTCCAACCAATGGCTCTTGTAAACTTCCTCAAGACAAAAACCAGAGCTTTAACTTGCCTTTCACCTAGATCTGCAGCAATGATTACTGGAAAATTCTCATTAGCTCCTCAGAATACGTATCGAAGATAAGCTGGAAGCGCTTTGAGCTCCAAGACTGGAGGCTCCTCAATAGATGGGCGGGCAGGTGGTGTCTGCCTATTTTTCAAGTCCAAGTCCAGCTTCTTTGGAGCATAACCGTAGGATCCCAAACCTGGGAGTGCTACTACCATTTCCTTGTACTCCTCAATGTCGTCCCCCTCGAAGTTCATAATCACGGCTATAAGGGTTTTGACCCCAACTCTCTCCTCAATAGGTACAACAAGTTGATCCTCATCAAAAACATCAATGACTGACACCACTCACATGTCATTATGATGCTTCATATATTTGCAGACGTTGAACATTACTTCCTCATCATTCAGCCTGAATTTCATCTGCCCAGTTTCCAAATCAACTAAAGCACGTCCAGTGGCCAGGAATGGTCGCCCCAAGATAATAGAAACCTCAAAGTCAACCTCGCAATCCAGAATCAAAAATTCTGTAGGAAAGATATAAGTGTCAACCTTCACCAATACATCATACAGAATCCCCACAGGCCTCTTCACCGTGCAATCTGCCATCAGGAGCCGCATTATAGTCAGAGTAGGGGATCCCAAACCCAGCTGATTATACACTGCTAGCGGCATAAGATTGATACTAGCACCCAGATCACACAATGCTTTGGCAAAGTAGAAAGCTCCAATAGTACAAGGAATTGTGAAGGCCCCAGGATCTTCCTTTTTATGAACCATGGAACGGGATGCTATTGCACTATAGTGGCTCAAATTGTTCACTGGCTCAAAGCTAACCATCTTCTTCATAGTTACCAGATCCTTCATGAATTTATCATATCAAGGCATCTGCTCTAGTGCTTCGACCAACGGAATATTTACTGATAGTTGCTTCAGCATGGAGATGAACTTGTGAAATTTGCCATCCTCAACCTTTTTCTTCAATCTCTAGGGATAAGGTGGAGGGGGAAATGGCATGGGTTTCAGGACCGGTGCAACCTCTTTGCTTTTTTCTTTCAACTCAAAAGATTGACTCTCAATTGGCCCTTCCCCACTATCTATTTCTTCAGACTCGACTGAAATCTCAGCATCATCCTTTTCAACTTTGGTTGGCTCATCAACAACTATAGGCATGGGAGGATCAATGGTCTACTTTCTGCTTCGAGTAGTCACCGCCATAACCTATTGATCATTCTTCAGATTCTGAATGGTGTCACTTGGAAGAGTACCCTTTTGACGCAGATTTATGCTAGTGAAAATCTGGTACATGTGTGTCTCAAACTGCTTTATGGAGATAGAATGAGAACCCACTCTCTGACTGATATTTAAAAGGTCAGCTTTTATCTCTTTCATGCTTTCATCCATTGAGTCAACCTTTTTGAACACCTTATTGAGCAGCTCCCTCATGCTGGGTTGTCCAGGTTTATCTTAGCGATTTCCTGGAGGGACATAAATACTACTTCTAACATTCTTGTACCCATCATTTTTCTGCCAATCACCATCTCTGTCTCTACCTCCGCTCCTATCTCTGTAACTGGACCGATTGTAGTAGTCATCTCTGTCTCTGTTCCCACCTTGATTTCCTTGGCCAGAGGCCCAGAAACCTTCCCCTTGATCATTCAGATAACTAACCTCCTCTTCGGTTGAGTAATCATTTGGCCTAGGTGTTTTACCTTGTGAGTCGATGGCTTTCACCTTCTCTAGTCCCTCAGCCAGGAACTTCTTTGCAAGTAACCCAACTATTGTGTTCATCCAGCAACTTCCTATTTGAGGTCTTGCAATTCATTTCAATCCACGGACTTACCAACTGTTTATGAACCTACTGGGGTCTTTTCCTCTCTAGTATTCCATGCTCTATTGGTTTTTGTGACCCTATCTAGCATCTCTGACACTTCGAGATATGAATTCTCTGTGAAAGTTCCTCCAGTTACAGTGTCAGCCACTGCTTTTATGTTGGCATTTAATGCTTTGTATAAGATCTCCATCAGATGCCTTGAAGGAATTCCATGTCTAGGAACTTGCTTCAACTTCTTTTTTAACCTCAACCAAGCCTCATATAATGCCTCTGCAGGTAGCTGCTTGAAGTTGTAGACTTCTTGCTTCAACTGCAACTTCCTTTATGGAGGAAAGAACCACTCCAAAAATTGACTTTTCAGCTCTTGCCATATGTATATGGAATTGTCGGGCAGTTCTGAGAGCCACGCAGTCGCCTCGCCTATTAATGAGAAGGGAAACAACCTTATTCTAATAGAATGTTTCCCTACTCCTAGTATACTATATGCCTTGCAAATTTGAGTGAAATTCTTCACATGAAGGTTTGCATCTTCTGTAGGTTTTCCAGCATACAGTCCCATATGATTCGTCAGCTGGATCATGGTGCTGGTAATGTCAAACTTCTCTCCCTCAGTCAGTGGTTGCAACACTATAGCTCCAGTAATGCCCGACTCCTCTACTTTATCAACATCATCATAATCATAGTAACGAGAAGACTGTCTGGGCTGCTATAACTGTGGGCCTCTGTTCTATGGCATATTCTGTCTAGGTGCTGCCTCATCTCGGACAGCTTGTTGTCTCTCTTGACTTACTTGCTCAGCTGCAACTTTTTGAGCTACAAAGTCAGCTGCAATTCTTGCATCTTCAGCAGTAAGGGCATCTTCTCCTGCCTTTTGCCTTTGCTCAGATTCCTTTTTCCTCTGCTCGGCTTCAGCCAACAACCGAGCACTGATTTGCTCCTGTGTATCATGCTCTCCCTCTTTAGCCATGTTTCTTAAAGTTTTCGAGAGCTCAAGATAGTACGGGATCAAGGGATTGCCTTGACTTCTTGTACTGGGCAAACACAAGTGTGCAACCTGTAGAACAAAATAAAAACAACAGAAAAAGTAAAATTAGGAAATAAGGACTAACAGTGAAATAAACACAATCTCTCTTAATCCTAAATTGTATTCCCCGGCAACTGTGCCAAAATTTGATACGCCCAAAATACACCTCCAAAAGAAGCGCAAGCGGTCACTGATCAAATATAGAACCCAACGAAGGTTGGGGTCGATCCCTTAGGGAATATGGTAGGACTAGGGTCGATTAATATTTACTTGCGATGTTAGCCATTTATTTCCCTACAAAAGAGGGGTTTAAAAGTAATATGTAGTAATTGTAACTAGAGTTTAAATTCGTAACAATTAACAAGTATCAGTTTCAATAGTTGTTATCAATAAGAGAAGCGACTAGGGTAGTGTTCCCCATGAATTCATAACTTAGTAAGGCTTTTGTGCTTGGTAAACTAGTTTGATACTTATCATGCAGATCGGTAAGTTGGGTTCACCTAACTCCTTGGTCCGGCAGCTAGATGAATTTCACCACACGCCTTGGTCTGATCGCGGGTGTATTCTTTACTAACCCTTACCCTGGATTCCAGATTAGTTATTCCCAGACAAGGTCAAGCTATTAGATGAGGGTTGGTATACTCAAATCTCCGTCGTTGAATAACCCTTTTCCCATCCGTTACATCCTTAGTCCGGCAAGTAAGAATAAGATGAGTTTTAACATTGTACACTGTTAGAAACCATTCAATACAAAGGGAGAAATAATACATGCATAAATATCGCCCTAGAATTACTAAGTACTTTGCCTACTTTGTTAATTCTTCATGGTTCCCACAACCCTAGTTGTGGATTTAGCTACTCATATCTATAAGTACACAATTAATGGTTGTTTATGCAATCATCAGTAGATACTTACAAATTAGAGCAAAGAAATCCGGAATCTTGAAGAAAATATGAAGAACACTTCAATTACCCAAGAACAATCTTTTAATCTCAACAACTTGTGTTTAAAGTCAACATCAAAATAACAATGTAGTAACTATTCAAAAATAATGCATAAAAACCGAAAATAAAACATAAGGGGAAGTATTCATAGACAAAGAAACCAAATCCTAACAAATCTAGGAGAACCTGGATGCGGCATTGCCGATGAGATGCTTCACGGGCCGTCGTGGGTGCGACAGGCGTCGTGGGTGCCCGTCGGCCATCTTCAAGTCTTCAATTCCAGGCCTCTGCCAATATCTCATGTGCAGAGGTGACAGGACGTTGAGGCTATGATGCCCGTCGTCCATCTTCAAGTCTTCAACTCTAGGCCTCTGCCAAGATCTCACGGGCGGAGGTGACGGGACGTCGAGGCTACGACGCTCGTCGACCATCTTCAAGTCTTCAATTCCAGGCTTCTACCAAGATCTCAAGAGCGGAGGTGATGAGACGTCGAGGCTGCGACACCCGTCGTGGCCTTCTCATCGCCTGCACTTGGCTTCTCTCCAGCTTTCCTTCCTAGTTTTCATGGGCAACCCGATGGGGCATCATGACTGTCACAGGCATCGTGGATGCCCGTCACCTAGTCTTAGCTTCCCTGGATCAATCCGATGGGCACTGCAACATCCTGTTGTGTCTTCCACGGGCATCGCGTAAGCCCGTCAGGCTTTAATGCCTTAGCCTTTTGAGCTGATACATTCCCACGCTCTGCCCCACAGGCCAGCGTGACTGTGAAGCCCGTGGTGGCTTGTCTTTTTTCCCAGAAAATTGCAAAACTTTGATCTTTTTGCCTATTTCATACTTTTCCTTGTACATATTACAAATGACATTAAATCCAACAAAATGTGTTTAAGAACTCCCAAAAATTCTTAGTTTTAAGCGTCAAAAGTGCCATCAAATACCGGCACATCAGACCTCCCCAAGCTAATATTGGTTGATTGTTTATCACACCAATGATGTTCTAACTGAAATCATAGAAAAATGTGGATGTTGATCGAAAGATAGTATTTCACACCTATGACCAACTCTATTCATGTCAATAGGTGAGAGTAGAAGTGAATTAATGATTACCCCATCCTATAGCTAATGCCCCATCGGATATGCATCTCTAGTCTTCTAAATCTCTTGGTACACCCATCTTTAGTTTTATTGCTTTTTGTTGAATTGTGTTAGTAGTGACAACTTTCCCAATTCCCTCCATCCTTTTACTTTTTGTTTAAGCAATTACTCTCACTTTGAAATTAACTCATACAATCTCTAGTTGGCTAAGTCAAGTCCCTTGGGTATGACCCCAACATCCATTGGGTTTATAAATTTTGTTTTGATGCACGATCACCGTGGCCTCCTAATTGGAGAGCACGATTTGAGCATTCATCAAGCACCCATTTTTAGCCACCGAAAGAGCTCTGATAGATGTTGAGCTTGGAGAACTCAAATTCCAGGTGCGAAGCAAAGAAGTCATGTTTAATGTTTGTCAAGTGATGAAACCCCAGACAAATATTGGGTTGTATCTGTGATTTCCACCAAGGATGAGCTAGTTGAAAATCTTTATGAAGAATAGATTGGAGGTGAGTAACCAAGTAAGCAACTCGTTCTATATGATGGTCGAGAGAAGAAGGACCCCAAAGATTTTATCATGCCTAAGCGACCAAATTTGGTGGAAGTGTATATTGGTCCTCATGAAACTCCACCACTACTCATATCCAATGGGTTGAATGCTTGGCAAAGGGACAAGTTGGTGACTCTTTTGAGAAGACACATCCGAAGCTTGGGATGGCATTGTTCCAAACGTATTGGCATAGCTCTGGACAAGATTTGATCCTTGAGGTACTATCATCGTGCCATGACATAAAATCAAGTACTTCTTGGGAGGCAAGCCAAGTGTTTTTGATTTATTTACTTCACCCTTTTATTGTTTTTGGATTGTCTTAGGAATGCATGGAGATTGAAAAGTGGCTAAGTACTCAAAAGTTCCCGGAATAGGCCATTTGATTCCACCTGTGAAACACATGTGCCAAGTTACGGCACACAGGTGGAACGCCCTTTGGAGGAAGTGTACCTGAAAGAAGATGAAAAATTTTGGTCATATACAGAACCACATGCATTTTGCATGTGCGAACCTGCATGCACGCATATGCTGTTGGAGGTCTGAGGCAGTCAACTAGTACATAAAGCTGAGAAATCAACACCTGTGTTACCGCATGCAAAATGCATGTAGTCACCTATGAAACACATGTGGTATCGTAGGTGCATGTATGAGTTTAAAAAGCTTGACCTACCCGTTGACCTTGACCCTACCCAAAATTTGACCCGCGTCTCCCCCTCTTCTTTAACCCTTCTAAACCATCCTTTTTACTCCATTCACCATTATAACTCCCTCAAAGCTCCATATTCTCTCCCACAAACTCCTTC
The DNA here is from genome assembly GCA_003996215.1 of Jaltomata sinuosa. Classification (NCBI taxonomy): domain Eukaryota; kingdom Viridiplantae; phylum Streptophyta; class Magnoliopsida; order Solanales; family Solanaceae; genus Jaltomata; species Jaltomata sinuosa. The sequence goes on from QJPP01001886.1 coordinate 58,456, forward strand.
AAATCTCCAAACTCTTTCCCATACTCAATCTTTACTCTTCTCTATCGCACCACCTTACTACACCAGCGCCACCGCTATGATTTTTCCAACAAAATATTGGGTCAACATTGTTGGGCTTCAAAAAGCTTTAAATTTTCACTCCCCATTTTACTTTCTTCACTTGTGGTATGCTCCTCTATGTTAAATCTGTGTTTTTAATTGCTTCGCGAGTACTTTTAGTGAAGCATACTATTTGAAATCTACCATTGCCTAAATATGATTTAGATTCAATTTTGAATTTCAATTTTGGGTCTCTTGTTATATGGATTGTGAAAAATTGGTAGATCTTGCTTTTTATGATTATGCATGTTGTTTGTGCCAATTTTTAGCTTGATATTTTGAGTTTGGGGTGAAGTCTGAGTACCCCACTCATTAGGAATACATGGTTTGATCCTGTGATAGATTTGGTGATGTCATTCTTAAGGGTAAATCATTGTTGCTTCAAGTTTTATTTGAAATAGTGTTATGTTGGGCCTTATTGTTATCCATTGGGCTCATGAGTAGATTATTATTCATCTGGTGAGCGGTTTGGTTGAGTGGAAGTGATAATTGAGCATTTTGATGTGATTTACTTGATAAAAATGTACGGCTTGATGTTTCCCAATGATAGATGGGGTAATGTCATTCTTAAGGGAAGTCATTGAGCGTATGTTACTTGTCACGATTGTGATGTTTTTTGGGGAAGTCTGAGTACCTGTTGAACTTAGAAATAGGTCAATTATTTGCATTAGCATGGCTCACTGTTGTTTGAATATGTTTCATACATGTTAGGCACCTGTGTGCCACCGGTGTTGCCTTGTGAAATGCATGTGCAGCGTAAGTGGAAGCAGAGACTTAAAATACTCATTGCCTCTAACCTGTGTTTCACATGCGTGACACAAGTCTTCACCTGCGAAACATAGGTGGAAATGCAGGTATGGCTGATACCTTGCCAGTTACTGCCAAGTACATGCGTCAGCACATGCTTGCCGCATATTGGCTCATGCAAAATGCATGTGCCAGCGCATGTCCCTTCCCTTGTTGCCAGTTTTCTGCCTAGCATGTGCGTGATCACAAGCGTTTTGTGGGTCTTCACCTGCGAAATGCATATGAATCGCACATGCTGGAAGTCAACTTAGTGCTACTTGCTTTTCTTTGCATTCCAGTTCTTTTTAATTTCTTAGCTTCTTGTAGTTGTTTTTCTTTGCTCCCTAATGAAAAGTACAAAAAGACTTTTGTTTTCTTTCTTTGGAACTAACCTCTTATGCAGGGAAATATATTCATCTAGGAGAAAAGCTAAAGTCAAGCCTCCAATAGGAGCCCCAACTCCTGACATTCCACCAAAGCCTGTGCAAAATGAGGAACAGATAGTGGCACAACACCGATTTGGCCTAGAGGGAATAGAATCCTATTACCTCACTTTTTGTGAGAAGAGAACGATCAATGAGGAAACCTGGTTTGATGTAGACTCTTTCAAGGAGGACTTACCCAATATAGCACATTGATAAGTTGGTAATCTACCAACTTATTTAGCTCTTAATCATGAGTTATTGCCTTGATTTGGTGCGATTTAGAATAATTTTATTCTTCTACTATCTTATATGTTATTTCTCTATAAAGATAGAAGAGGATTTGAACCAAAATGAGTCATAAATGGAAGCTAAGTCAAGAGATGACCCAAATATAAAAGAAATGCTCAGGTTGTGTGTTGGAGACCTGCGAGCCACAAGATGGCACTTGCATTTTGCATGTGCCAACGTGGTATGCTCAAATTACACCTCCCATAAGAAGTATAAGTGGTCTTCGTCAAATATAGAACCCAACAAAGGTTGGGGTCAAATCCCACAGGGAATATGGTGAAAATTAAGTCGTTAGTAGTTCAAGTGACTATTTGTCAATAATTTCCGGAAAGGTGGGGGGTTTTATAATGATCAACTTTTTTTAACCCTTGGATAATTCAAGTAGCAAATTTTCAACGAATAAAAATCAATAGAAACATGAACTAAGGATGTGATCACCATGGCTTTGTAACAACTTTGGATTAATATTCATATGGATTCATTTCATATACACAATGCAAAGAAATTGAATTCAACACTACATCTAACCATTTCTCAATCGACTAGACTATTTCCTTTTCAATTCGTTCAAATTTGAAAGGATAAAATACAAATCTCAATTATTCCTCCAAGTTGATTAACATTGCTACATCGTTATTCATTAGAATGAGGTTAAGACTCTGAATCCTTGTTGCTAATTTTTTTTCTCAGTTTTTAACTTCTTGTTTAAAGTAAGTAAAACCTAGGGCTTGTTCTAACGTTTGAAACCATTAGAAATTGATATGAAAATGAAGGATTAACAACATATCAAGCATACAACATAATTCCAAAATCACAAAGAATCCTGGATTGCTACTTTGCCACGGATCCCATAACCCTAGTTTTGGGAGTTTAGCTACTCATGAGATTACAAAAGAAGAAAGCAATATATTCATAACTAGAAGAAATATTCTTACAATTTATGAAAACAACTTCAATTCTTGACTAAATCTTGAGCAACAATTCCCAAAAATCAAGTTGGAAGAGATGTAACGTATGTTTGTTTTTACGTTTCTTGCATTCAAAACGAAGAGAAAAATATCCAACAACGAATGATAATGATTCAGCCATAACACTTGGTATTTATAGTTGTCCAGGAAATTTAAATCCAAAATTGAATTGGATTTTCCGTCTTCAGCTTGACTGATTGGCTGATGATTCGTAAGACCTGTGATGACTCGTTGGGTGAGTCATCACAAGTTTCAGTGAGCTTTCCCTTTCTACCTAAGCTGACGAGTTAGGTGATGACTCATCAAGGTCATGATGACTCATCACTTGAGTTATCACCCAATCCAGTGGTGTTGTAAATTCTGCTCAAGTTGACGAGTTGGGTGACGACTTATCTGACAAGTGACGATTGGTCACTTAAGTTGTCACCCCTTCCAGAAGACACCCTTGAATGCAATTTCTTATCCTCTTCAGACTTGGTTCAATTTCCTGCAATTTAATCATAGAAACCATCAAATCTAACAATGATTGCTTGAAAACTTATGTCTATTCTTGGTTAAAGGCGTAAAATATGTCGTAAAACACCAGCACATCAACACCCTCAACTTAGAACGTTTGCTTGTCCTTAAGCAACATGACAACAACAATTGAATAGACGACTCAACTAAAAGAAACACCAACGGATCTATAGCAATCAATAGCCATTCATCATTTGAACCAAATTCATCCACCCCCTTTAATTCCAAGGTATTTGAAATGCCAACTAGTAGGGATCCAAGAATGTAATTACAATGTGATTGGGCAACTTGCGTACACGCACAATAGTTATCCTAACAGTTAGTAGACGATAACGCTTTCCAGTTCCCTCACTACAAAAAAGTCCCACACACAAGATTCAGGACTAAGAAAGCTACACTAACACTCGCAAAGGATTTCAAACAATGCACATGTGATACCATAGGCTTGTCCTTGCTATTCCATTTCAATTCTTCAGACAGTCAATCAGGATCACTACGGGACTTGTTTTGGCTTGTAATGAGGCTTCAGGTGTAGGTAGGATATATTTGGGGAATAATGACTATACCCTCCTTGAAACCACCGGCCTACTATTTCCACTCAAGCTTATTCATTCCACGTTTATTCACCTTTGACTCCATTATTTTTAGCTACAGGTGCGGCCTTCTTATGACTTGACCACTCTTTTTCTTTCTTTTTCACTCTTTTTCATTTTTTTTCACTCATTTTCATTCTTTTTCTTCCTTTTTCTTATGCACACACCTGCACTTTATATGCTATCAAACAACCACTTTCCTAATACCCATTTAACTTTCCATGTCCTCTATAGTAGCCACCCTCAACTTAGGCTGATTGCCTCAGTTGAGGTGCATGATGTCCAAGGAGGGACCAGGGCCAAGACAGAGAGTCAAAGTTAAATTGAGAAGGTTAATGGTTATATGAAAAACATGGTTTATTTTGGCTCAAATAGGGATCAAAAGAGTTAATTACATGTTTGGGAAGTCTTTTTCGCCTTAGTGGACTATGCTTCAAAAAGGTCTTGTGATCCTTTACTGAACAACGGACTTTGAACTTCATAGAATAGATCGAGCAAGTTCTAGATGCATGCACAAAGTAAGAAATGATCAAAATATGCTCACACACACTTGACACCAAGAAACATATCCCTACCAACCATCACAACAACTATTTGGCTTAAGAAAAGTTATATTATTCACATGCAATCAATGACATTCAGGGATCCAGTACAGTTAACTATTCCACACATATGTACAAAATCAAACTTTTGGAGGGCGCTCCTTTTTATAACAAAAAGCTATTTGACTGCTATAAACTCATCTCATTCGCGTTACACATTATACAACCAAAGAACAACCATAAGAACAACTATAATGCAACCTAAACATAACAACCTAACATGCAAGTTCTACTACATAGCACACTAGAGGGAAAAGAAATACAGCAACAAAAACCCTCGGTGGTGACTCACAGGTATCCCCCCACCTCCACAAAAGAAATAAGCATTGTCCCTAATGCTATAGAAATAATTTATAAAGATTGAGGGATAGAGATACTCGTGAAACCTCAGGCTTCAGAGCCTGGCACAAAGCTTGAGGTCACCGGGACCTTTGACTTGGGAGCAGTCTCTGCAGTGGTGCGGGTGGAGTCTGATGGTTGGGCTCACTCTCATGAGTTTTACTAGAATATGCTCCACCTAACTGAGCTCTAATTCTCTTCTGCCTCAAGTCCTCATCCTTTATAGACTGCCTCGTCTCCTCCTTTATATCCTGCTCTTCTTGTGTTCTATTTTAGTGTTTTCTTTTTCTTGACTTTTTCTCACCGCCTTCCTCTATCTGTGGTTCCTAGATTTTCAAAGGCCTCTCCTTCAAATCCACAAGGGTGTCATCTTCTTCTAACATATGTCTGGAACCGTGAATAAAAGAATTGCTCCTTTTTAGAGCACTGTGATATTAGACTTGTCCTTTTTTAACGCAGCATCAAACTTTGCTACATTCAGAACAGTCATTTATCCCAGTCTAGAATCCATTCGAGCCTCTATGAAATAGAAATGGTCACGTAACCCCTCATATGGTTTTGGTGCCTCCTGGATAGCAGCATCTATAGTTAGCTTGAATAGCTCAGTCCAAGTTGCCATTTACTTCTTGAACTTCTTTTATTTTTGTACCATATTTATAAAATTGTTCGGGTTCAGGTAGTACTCTGATGGTGTGGGAGGCCTCAAGGAGGTGTTGGATGTCTCAGCAGTGGGGGTGCCAATAGCTCTAAATACAATAGATGTACCCTATGGGACAAAAGCAATAAGAGGTAAATTTGTACGTGAGGGAGTTTCTGCTGCCTCTGAAGCGCTATGAGTTTGAGGCCCAAATGCTGGTGGTTTATGGACCCTTAACTCACATTTTGTATCATCCCTCATCTTATCAATGTTTTTCTTTGATGAGGTGGTCACTTCATTGTCAATTCTGCTCAATATTGGCACATTGGCAAGCTTGCATAACTTAGTTATAAGGCACGAGAACGGTAGTGATGATGTGGTTTTTGTGGCTCTCGCATGTATTTCATTTGAAATCACGAGACCAAAATTCACTGCACATCGTTCTATTAAGCTTGAAACCAGTACGACCCTTGTCTCATCCAGATCAGCATCACCACCAGTAGGCATGAGTCGGAGTCTCACAATGGCCCACCAAACATTGCTGTAAAGTTCAGTGATTGCTTGCTATTCTTTCTTTTGTATTCAACCACGAGGGGGTACCCTCAGTCAGTACTCTAGCCAACCACAGTCTCTGTTGGAGTGCAATCCTTATTTTAGGTGTGAACTCAAGCATGCTAGCCAGAGGGATGTACTCTGGGCTAAAGAAGACTCTGTTGATTGTCCTATTGGATATGTCTACTGAGCATCCCCAAACTGTAATATTATCCAGGATCTCTGTGTCTGCAAGCCTTTGTCCCTTCTCACAGATTTTCTCTAGACTAGCCAAATAGTTGGCATATAATTCACGAACCAAAGCTGGGTAGTAAACCCCAGTTAACTTGCTCATCCATACTAGCTCATATCTTGTGAATTTCCTCTCGATATCAGGATACTCAAGTATCTCATTAGTCAGGATTTGCACCTATTATGCAATTGGCCTTTTCATGCTTTTTGACTTGGTTTGAAGGAGCCTATCATAGTAGTGTTTGTGAGCACCCTGAACTTTTTATCGGATTGATTCCCTGAAACCTGGGATTTTGCTTCTGACCACATTCTCTCCTACTGGTGCTTTTTTTGGATTTCTAGTAGCCTCAGTACCACTATCTTGATTAGTGCTCGAGCTCGAGCTATCAATAGCATCTCTATCACTACCACTTCCACTGCTAGAAGACCCATTCTTCTCATTAAACTGGGAGGCTTGATCTTGTCTCTTTGTGCTTAGCCTTGTTTGGTAGGCCGGTGTATCAGCCCCCTCGACTTTGATTTATGGTTCATCAGGAAGTGATCTAGTGGAAGTTGGCCTTTCTTTCCATTTTCTTGCCTCGCCTCGGGTTGGTTGTAGCTTTGGACCATTATACCTACACGGGGAACAAGTTATATCACATAGAAAAAAGAAAGCAATACAAGAATTATCACTGTCTAGGTTGATGACTTGACTGACGAGTCATCACAGGTGTGATAGATCGTCACACCAGTAGTCAGGCTAAGCACTAGAAATGATCCATTTTGGTTCCTAAGGTGACTTGCCTGATGAGTCGTCATGTGCTTGACGAGTCGTCACCCAAAATAGTGTGTTGGTTATTTCTTTTCCATGTGATGAGTCCATTTGGAGACTCGTCACCCATGTGATGATTAGTCACATGGATCGTCACACTTAGATAACCACTATTACTCTTCTTTGAGGCCATTTCTCAAACACTTGGTGCACCACTTTTTTACACTATCAATTCCTTGAGAATTTGGTTACATGGAAACACCACTACATGCAAATTCTTTACCCAAAGGGGTTACTCAGACTTCACCCGGGTGTTTAATTCATATCACAAGAACACTTTCAACCCATTGCTCAATATTTCAGAAGATGAGGTAGAGTACATACCTTGCTATCAATTATGAATGGGAAAAATACACTGCTCCTTGTTCTTGATCAGATTTAATCTCATGCAAACAACTATTATCACTCAAGCAAATAAATTGATGAGTTGTGGGAGTGGATTACGAGAGATGGCAAGCTTAGGTGAATTAGAGAAGAGGGGGAGTAGATGGGAGATGGGATTAAAGGAGATAGAGAAGTAGAAGAGGAAACTGTTCAAATTGAAATGGTTTAAGCCTTTATTAGGATTAAAAACTAACTAGGTTGGATCGGGTTTAGGTTTTAGATGATTGGTCAGTTTGGGCCAAGTAACACACACAAAAAACTTACCTGGCTGGGAGTCAAGTGAAGATTAGTCACATGACTGACGACTTATCACAGGAGTCGCCAACTTAGTTACTGGTGGCAGCTGAGGGAACAGATCTAACGGCTTGTGTGATGGATCATCATACTTGTGATGATTCATCATGTGAGCCATCACGCTAAGCAGAAACATTTTTGATTTCACCTCCTTTGATTACTTGAGGTGACGAATTATCACCTTCTTGATGATTATTCAAGTCATCCGTCACCCTTAACAGAATGGTAACCTTTTTGCCTTCATATGTACCTGTAATTCCTTCATACTCAAACAACCTCATTAAACCTATCCAAGAATACAAACTACTTAAAAGGTGATTTTACAACAACAAAATATGGGTTTCCTCCCATTAGCGCTTGATTTAACATCACGACACGACTCGGGTATCTTGATTACTCATACTTTATCAAAATACACCACTGACAATACCTTTACCTCCTCCGAGAAATTGATATACTGCTTGACCCGCTGACCGTTCACTTTGAAATGTTCTCCGTCCTTCATTTCTAGATCAACAACCCTGGACAGAAATACTTGGTTGAATTTGAAAGGCACATACCATTTGAACTTGAGCTTACCTAGGAACAACCTGAACCTTGAGTTGAACAACAACATTAGGTCTCCGACCTTAAATTCCCTCTTCTCAATTCTCTAATCATGATATCACTTTATTTTTTCCATGTAGAGGGCAGCCCTCTCATAAGCTTATAGCCAGAACTCATCCATCTCATTCAGTTGTACCAGCCTTAACTTTGAAGCATCATTCCAGCTAAGATTAAGCTTCTTAAGCGCCCAAAGGTCCTTGTACTCAAGCTCCATAGGCAAATAACATGCTTTCTGAAAAACTCGTTGGTAAGGAGACATACCTATCGACATTTTGAAAGCCGTTCAATAAGCCCATAATGCATCGTCAAGCTTTCATGCCCAATCCTTTTGATTAGCATTTACCAACTTTGCTAATATCATTTTGATTTCACGATTGAACACTTCTACTTGCCTACTGGTTTACGGGTGATAAGGGGTAGCCAGTTTGTGCTGCTTTACGCCATACTTAGCCAATATTGCACAGAATACCTTGTTGAAAAATGTGATTCTTCATCACTTATTATTGTGCGAGAAGTACCAAACCAAGAGAAAATATTTCTTTTCAAGAATGCATCCACACTTTTGCCTTCAGTTTCAGCCAAAGTTATAGCCTCTACCCACTTTGATATATAATCTACTGCTACCAAGATGTACCGGTTACCATAAGATCTCACAAATGGGCCCATGAAATTGATGCCCCAAAAATCAAATAATTCAACCTCCAGAACCATGGGCATGGGCAAATCCTGCCTCCGAGATATAGATCTTTGTTGTTGGCACTGGTCACATGCCTTGAAAAAGTTATGGGCATCTTTGTGGACCGTGGGCCAGTAATACCCATATTATAGGATCTTTTGAGTGGTACGCTCCCCCACATGATGTCCACCGAATGGGGAAGAATGACACGCCTGCAACATATTCAACATCTCTACTTCTGGAACACATCTCCTGATTATATTGTCAGCACACAAGCAAAATAGATAAAGCTCATCCCAAAAGTTCTTACTTGCATCATGAAGGAATTTCTTTCTCTGATGAAAGTTCAGTTCCTCCAGCATTATATCACTGACAAGGTAGTTAGCAAAGTCAACATACCATGGTATAAGATGAAGTGATGCATCTAATACCTTTTTATCCAGGAATGAGTCATTGACTTCCAGCTCATCTATCGCCTTTTTTTCATTCTCCAATCTGGAAAGATGGTCAGCCGCCTGATTTTCACACCTCTTGCGATCTTTGACATCAAAGTTAAATTCCTGCAGAAGCAATACTCATCTAATCAATCGAGGTTTGGCATCTATCTTTGCCATGAGATACCATAATGCAGCATGATAAGTGTGCACAATAACTCTAGTGCCAAGTAAATATGCCTAAAAATTGTCAAAGGCATATACAACTGCTAGCAACTCTTGATTAGTGACCATATAACTTTTTTGCGCCCCATTTAATGCTTTGCTAGCATAATAAATAAGGTTAAATAGCTTCTCTCTTTTCTGTCCTAGAACAGCCCCAAGTGTTACTCCACTTGCATCACACATTACTTTGAATGGTTTGGACCAGTCTGGAGAAACTATAATGGGCGGGGCCACCGACTTCTCTTTAAGACATTCAAATTCCTTCAAATAGTCACTGTCAAACACAAACTTTGCTTCCTTCTCCAACAGCTTGCATAATGGATTGACAATCTGGAGAAGTTCTTAATGAGTTTCCTGTAGAATCCTGCATGGCCAAGGAAGCTTTTGACCCCCTTCATCGAGATTGGTGGAGGTAGTTTTTCTATTACTTCAATCTTGGCTCTATCAACCTCAATATCGTTTACTGATATCTTGTGTCCCAACACAATGCCTTCTTTGACCATAAAGTAACATTTCTCCCAGCTAAGGACAAGATTAGCTTCTTCACATCTTTGCATATCTCTACTCAGATTTGTCAAGCAGTCCTCAAAAGCATCACCAACTACCGAGAAATCATCCATAAAGACCTCCAAAGAATCTTCTACTATATCGGAAAAGATTGACATCATACATCTTTTGAAGGTAGCTAGAGCATTGCATAGACCGAAAGGCATGCACTTGAAAGCGAATGTCCCATACGGACATGTAAAGGTGGTTTTCTCCTGATCTTTGGGTGCAATAGAGATTTGGTTATAACCCAAATAACCCTCCAAGAAGCAATGCCAACCTCTCCCTACCAACCTATCAAACATTTGATCTATTAAAGGCATTGGAAAGTGATCCCAAAGTATCTAAGAGTTGAGTTTTCTATAGTCCATGCAGACCTTCCACCCAGTAACTGGTCTCAGCAAAATTAATTCATTCTTCTCATTAACTACCACAGTCATACCTCCTTCTTTTGGACACATTGCATCAGACTCACCCATTTTCTTTCTAATATAGGGTATACTCTACTTGTATCGAGCACTTTATTATTTCCTTCTTTACCACTTCTTGCATTGGTGGATTAAGCCTTCGTTGATGCTCAGTGGTAGGAGTACACCCTTCTTCCAGTTAAATCTTGTAGGTGCAAATACCTGGAGGAATTTCAATGATATCTGCAATAGTCCAACTAATTGCTCTTTTATACCTCCATAATACAGAAAAAAGTGCTTCTACCTAACCCTTCACAAGATCAGCAGCTATAATCATGGCAATGTGTCATAATCACCCAAAAAGACATATCTGAGATGGTCGGGCAGCTCTTTCAGTTCTAGCACTGGTGCTTCTTCTATAGAAGGCTTTGCTGGAGGAGATGGTTTATTTTTCAGGTCCAAGTTCCTCTTCTTTGGAGCATAAGAGTATGAACCCATTCCTACCATGGCATTCACCATCTCCTCATAGTCTTTGATGTCTTCACCATTGGAGTTTATCATCACAGGAGCTAAAGTTTCCACAGCAAACCACTCCTCAACGGTACCTCCACCTTAGCTTCAACAATTATATCAATGAATGATACTACACTCATGTCTCTCGACTACTTCATTGATTTATACACATTGAACTTGACTATTTCATTGTTCAATCTGAATGTCAGTTCATTACTCTCCATGTCAACCAACACTCTTCCAGTAGCTAAAAATGGTCTTCCCAAAATTATGGGTACTTCAAAATCCACTTTGCAATACAAGATTACAAAGTCAGCCAGAAATCTAAACTTGCCACCTTAACTAGCACGTCATATAATGTTCCCACTGGCCATTTTACTGAATGGTCAGTCATCAATAGCCTCATGGTAGTCGGTTTGGGGGCTCTCAAGCCCAACTATCAATATATTACTAGCGGCATCAAATTAATGCTAGCTCCAAGGTCACATAGTGCTTTTGCAAAATTAAATTCCCCAATTGTGCAGGGAATAGTAAAGGAACCTAGATCTTCCTTCTTCTGAACCAATAATCTTGAAGAAATCGCACTACAATGATGGAGATTATCTTCTGGTTCGAAGCTCACCGATCACTTCTTAGTGATTAAGTCATTCATGAACTGAGCATATCCGGGCATTTTCTCAAGGGAATCCACCATATCTCACTGATATCTGCTTGAGCATGGATATGAACTTGTGGAACTTTCCATCTTCCACCTTCTTCTTCACCCAGTGCAGAAATGGAGGGGGCCTAAGTCTCCGAGTCAAAAGTTTTTCAACTTTCTTGCTTTTCTCCTTAACCACTGGGGAAGTGTCCTCCATCAAAGTAATTTTTCAGCATCTACTTTTGGCTTATCACTCTCACTTGGTTTCATGGACCCACCTAGATTCTCATCCACATCAATCTCATTATTCATAATCTCATAGTCATCTTCCACATCATCTATCTGAGACTGAACTATCGAATGTTATTTTGGTAGAGTTTTATCGCTCTTTGTAGTGATAGCCATGCAACTACCATCATTCCTTAGTTTCTGTATGGTATCACTAGGTAAAGTCCCGTTCTTCCACTAATTTAAGGCCATCGACAGTTGCCCTATCTAATGCTCGAAATGTTTAATAGAAGTAGAGTATGAATCCACCAACTGACTCATTGATAACAATTCACTCTTCATATTTTTTATCCTTGAGTCAGTAGATTCCACCTTTAACAACATCTTGGCTAATATGGTTTCCATCTTGGAAGTCCTTGCATCGTGGTTAGCTCTAGCTCAATTTCCAGGTGGTACATACAAGCCATCACTATCATTTTTGTTCTTCTAATTTCCTTGATTGCGATCCTTGTAGCCAGCCTTGTCATAATAATTGCCCTTCTGATAGTTTCGACCTTGGTTTCCTTGGCCATTGGCCTTGAAACCCCCCATCTAGTTATGTAAATAATTAGCTTCTTCATCAGACTCGGACTCGGTTGCTCTACCCTGCGAACCAACAACTTTCACTTTCTCAATACCACCTTCCAAAAAATGTTTTGTAAGCAGGTCCATCTTTGTTTTCAGGTAAGCCATATCTTCATCCCCCTCTTTTTCCTTCCTGCATTGCTCAGCTGACATACCCACAGCATAAGTACTGCTTGCCACTTCTGAGTACCTGGTATGCCATGCTCTATTTGTCTTGGTGAGCTGGTCCAAGATCGCGATCACCTCACCAAAAGTCATTCCCGTAAAAGCTCTACCTGCAGCATTATCAAGTGTTAGCTTGGTAGCCAAATTTAGTGACCTGTAGAAAGTCTGCATCAAGAACTGCTAATGATTTGGGCACTGAGTCATCTTCTTCTTAAATCTAAGCCACGTTTCATGCAATGCCTCGTGTGGTAATTTCTTGAAGTTACTGATCTTATCTCGCAACTATAATATCCTGGAGGGAGGAAAGAACCTCTCTAGAAAGCTCCTTTCAGCTCCCTCCAGTTTGTAATAGAGTCAGGTGTCAACTCAGTCAACTATAGCACTGCCTCATTTGACATAGACAACGAAAATAATCTCAATTGAATGGCATTTTGACTCACTCCTGGCAGCTCAAAGTACTTGCAGATTCCCATGAAATTCATCAAGTGCCTGTTGGGATCATCAACAGCCATTCCTCTAAATACACTCTTCAAAAGTTCAGCAATTAAATCATGGTGCTGGTGATATTGAACTTAGTGTCAGGTTATAATGAGGGAATAACAATGGTCCCAGTAGCACCACCTCCATCAAGGTCAACATCCTCATCATCATCCATAGAAAGAGGCATTTGTTGTTGTCGACCTCTACCCCTTTGTCACTGCCTTTGATCGAATAGGGAAACATTATCAACATTATCAGCTTCAACATCATCACCCAAAGTAGTATCATACTCAATATTATCATTGTTCAAATTCTGTTGATTAGAAGCAAGCCTTGATGCTTCACGTTGTTGTGCATTCATATTCAGCCTTATAGTCTTTGCAAGCTCGGGATCGTATGGTAGTAATGGTTCACCTGAGCGTTGGGTACTTGGCATACACAAATCTGTACCCTGTAGTCATAGAAACAACAAATAAAAGTAAACATAGAAAATCTTACTAAGAGTCAAATAAACACACCAGACATAATAAACAATCATATTCCCTGGCAACGATACCAAAAATTGATATGCCCAAATTACACCTCCCTTAAAAAGTATAAGCGGTCGTTGTCAAATATAGAACTCAATAAAAGTTGGGGTCGAATCCCACATGGAATATGGTGAAAATTAATTCGTTAGTAGTTCAAGTGACTATTTGTCAATAATTTCCAGAAAGGTGGGGGTTTTAATAATGATCAACTTTGTTTAATCTTTGGCTAATTCAAGTAGCAAATCACAAATTTCAATGAATAACAATCAATAGAGAAGTGAACTAGGGATCTGATCACCATGGATTTGTAACAACTTTGGGTTAATGTTCATATGGATTCATTTCATGTACACAATGCGAAGCAATTGAATTCAACACTAACTCTAACCGTTGCTCAATCACTAGATGATTTCCTCCTTAATTCGTTCAAACTTGAAAGGATAAAATGCAAAACTCAATTATTCCTCCAAGTTGATTAACCTTGCTATAGAGTTATTCATTAGACGGAGGTTAAGACTCCAAATCCTTGTTGCTAATCCTTTTTTCTGATTTTAAAATTCTTATTTAAAGCAAGTAAAACCTAGTGCTTGTTCCAACATTTGCAACCATTAGAAATTGATATGAAAATGAAGGATTAACAACACATTAAGCATACAACACAAATTCAAAATCATAAAGAACCCTAGATTTCTACTTTCCATGGATCCCAATACCCTAGTTGTGGGAGTTTAGCTACTCATGAGATTAGAAAAGAAGAAAGCAATAGTATTCATAACTAGAATAAAAGTTCTTACAATGGATGAAAACAACTTTAATTCTTGACTAAAACTTAAGCAACAATTCCCAAAAACCAAGTTGCAAGAGGTGTAACGTATGTTTGTTTTTACGTTTCTTGCATTCAAAACAAAGAGAAAAATATGCAACAATGAATGATAATAATTCAGCCCTAAGACTTGGTATATATATTTGTCCAGGAAATTTAAATAGAATCGGATTTTCCACCTCCAGCTTGACTGATTGGCTGACTATTTGTCAGACCTTTGACGACTCATCAGGTGAGTCATCACAAGTTCCACTGAGCTTGCCCATTCTGCCTAAGCTGACGGGTTGGGTGATAACACGTCAAGGTCGTGATGACTCATCACTTGAGTCGTCACCTAATCCAGTGGTGTCCTAAATTCTACTCAAGCTGACGAGTTGGGTGACGACTTATCAGACAAGTGATGATTAGTCACTTGAGTCGTCACACCTTCCATAAGACACCCTTCAATGCAATTTTTTATCCTCTTTAGTCTTGGTTCAATTTCCTGCAATTTAAACATAGAAACCATAAAATCTAATAATAGTTGCTTGAAAACTTACGTATATTCTTGGTTAAAAGAGTAAAATATGTCATAAAACACCGATACATCATAATGTAAATGGATGCTGGAACAATGCCTTACAATACAGGCATCTGCATGCCATAAGTTGTCAAGAGCGGCCGCAGGTGCCATCCTAGATGGATCCGCATGTAAAAAATCCCTCACTGCCTAAGGAGTTTGGCACCTTCGTGCTGCAAGTTTTCAAGGGCGACTGCAGGTGTTGTCTCATGTCTCATTGCAAGTGCCCCAAAGGAAAAAAATGGTCTACAAAGTCATTTGCATAAATTGAGAAGCTTCTAAGACACTTTTTGTGATTTGTGCAAGGATTTTACCCTAAGTTTTTCTCCAATTAGAATATTATTGTTAGAGTACACTTTAGCGTACAAGATTTCTTAGCTTTCTTTTTTCTTGAATTGAGAAAAACACCTTTATTGAATATTTAAGCTTAGAATTGAAGATAGTTATGAAGATGAATGAAATTAAAGGTTACCCACTTGGTATATTCTTTTTTTCCTTTATTTTGAGTAGCGAATTTCAAGTCTAGGGGTGTGTGCATGATGGGTGTTTGAATTTGGGTATGGGTGTTGATTATTTGAGTTTATAATTGATTATTATTTGTGGGTTTATTGAATCCTTCATATTTTAATTATCAAATTGGTGGTTGAAAACATTAATTTAGCTTACTAATTATGTTTTTGCTTGAGAAATAAGTTCTATAATTGGGTAAGTATTCAATAGTAGGGATTTGGGATTTTTACCATAAGTTGAGGCTAGAAATAGTTTAACTTAGGAAATTCCCACCTAAGAGTTGAGGTTAGAAATAGCTTAACTCACCTAAGCCAATTGGTTGTTTTGTTTCTAAACTATGGGGTTCGAGAGAAACCATTGTGTATATAAGTAGGTTGAAAAATAAATAAACATGACTTGAACCAAGGCTACCCGCACTTTGATATAGCTTAAATAATCAACCCTAATCCCAAGGCATGACCCCATCAGAAACACACGCATAGTCTTTCCATCCTTGATATAAACACTCGTGTTAAACCGTTGCTTTGTTACAATTTGAATTTACTTTCCCAAAACCAATTCCCTCATTTACTTTACTTGTTTAAACATTGTGCTTGATGTGGTGAATCGACTCATAATTTGTGGTAAATCTACGTGCCAATCCTCATGGATTTGACCCTGACTCGCATTGAGTTATTATTTTGTGATGACCGTAGCCACCTCCTTTTAGGAAAGTTGTTGTGGACTTTATCAAAAATGTCACAATTGTCAGGGATTGGCTTTTTATTGCCATTTATTGTCTATTGATTCACTTTAGTCTAGCATCTTGTTTACTTTTACATTTTTGTTGTTTTTTGTATTGTAAAAAGGTTACTCATGAGCCATGCTAGTGAGAAAAGAAGTGTGGACGGATTTATCGATATGGAGGATAAGACGGTAGTTCATGGCATAGCGGGTGTCATTCAGCTACCTCCCACTTTTGGTAATGCAGTCTTCCACATGACAAGCACTATGCTACATTTGATTCAAATGAAGTGCTTGTTTGGAGGACTTGTGAGTGAGGATGCTAATCGGCATATTCAAAATAAAATTGAGATTTTCTAGCCTTTTAACATCCAAAATATTAGTCAAGAGTCAATTCGACTAAGGCTATTTCCATTTTTTCTCACGAGAGAGGCAATTGCTTGGCTAGAAGAGCTCCCTGAGAGCTCTATCACATCATGGAATGGATTAGTCAAGGCCTTCTTAGACCGGTTCTTCCCACCTTCAAGGATTTTCAATTGCAGGATGAAATCACAAACTTCTGCCAATTGCTGGATGAACTGTTGCATGAGGTATGGTTTAGATTCAAGAAAAAGTTATTTTTGTGTCTGAACCACGGGCTACCAAAAGGAGTTCTATTACAATACTTTTATCATTCTTTTAACTCCATAAACAAGTTAGTAGCGAACAATATTGTGGGTGGATCTATCATGGATCAAACATTTGGTCTTGCAATAGCTCTTTTGGATAAAATAACCAAGACCAATAGAGCTTGGCATACGATAAAGGCCAAGGTGACATTGGGTGTCACCTCCTCCATCATGATCAATAAGATGAGAAGGAAAGAGGAAGAATGGGATGAGTTTATGGACAAGATGATGAGTTAAATTGAATTGCTAGCCAAATATATGATGGGTGCCGAAAATAAAATTGTTAATGCAATTGGAGCTCATGGAGTGAAGGCACATAGGATAGTGCTTAAACATTGGTTGATGAGGAAACTTATTACCTGTCAAATCAAATGACAGGTTCTTTCTCAGGGTAACAAGGTGCCAATTAAGTCTCTTGGTGACCTAGGGATGAGAATCAAGATTGGAACAAGGAGCAAAGCAACCCATAGAGGGGTGATAGAGATAGGGATCGTGATGGTCCATGGAGAGATTGAGAAAGAGATGATGATTGTTATAATCATCAAAGTGCAAACCCTTTTGTACCACTCCCAAATCCAAAACCAACCCAAATCAATCGAGTGTTAGTGATCTTTCTAGCTCTAAAATTGAAGACATGTTGTCACGTGTATTGAAGAAGGTAGAGTCTACAGACAATGGGGTAAGAGATTTGAAGAGTGATGTTTCTACCCTTACCCAAACCGTGAGCTCTCATTCAGCTTTGATCAAGAACTTACATGCCCAAATGAACCACTTGTCAACCCAAAGGAACCCCCGCTTGAAGGGTACTCTTCCTAGTGACACTCTCCCAAATGGAAAGAATGATGGCCATGTGATGGTAATTATCATGAGAAGTGGTAAGATTCTTGATTGTGTGTCCAAAACAATCAAAGAAGTTGAGTTTGGAAGAATGAGAATATAGTGGATGAAAATCCAAGTGAAGAGAAGGAGAAGGTGAAATCACCACCCTAAGTGGAAACTTATATAGAAGAAGAGAAAGAGGAACAAGCTTCAAGTGATCCAAAACCATTGACCATATTTCCTCCTTCGTACCCTCAAAGGTTAATCAAGAAAAAGGAGGACAATCAATTCAAGATGTTCATCGACTTATTTAGCAAGTTGTCGGTAAATATTCTATTGGTAGATGCTTTATTGCAAATGTCAGGCTATGCTAAATTCATGAAGGAGTTGTTGAAAAATAAAATATTGATTGATGTGGGCATGGTATTGGTGTCACACTATTTCAGCGCAATCATGGCAAGCAATATGGCCCCAAAGAGAGAAGATCCGGGTGCTTTTACCATTTCTTGCACTATTGACATTTATTTGTTCAACAAGGCTTTATGCGACCTTGGGGAAAGCATTAACTTGATTCCCCTTGTGATCTTTAAGAAGTTAGGTTTGGGATCCCCCAAGCCAACACTCGATGAGGGTATTGATGGCTGGTAGGTCAATAAAATGGTTGATAGGTATCTTCTTTGATGTGTTGGTAAAGGTAGACAAATTCATACTCCCAGCGGACTTTGTGGTATTAGATTATGATGTGGACTTGAAAGTTCCTATCATTTTAGAACACCCATTTTTGGCCACCAAAAGAGCTCTTATTGATGTTGAGATGGGAGAACTCAAATTTTAGGTGGGGAGCAAAGAAGTCACGCTCAATGTTTGTCAACCATTTAAGCCCTCGGATGAGTATCATGTCATATCTATGATTGATATCAATGATCAGATTGTTTAAAATCCTTATGAAGTAGAGAATAAAGGTAAACCATAAAGCAAACAACTTATTCTATATGATGGTAGAGAGAAGAGGGACTATAAAGATTTCATCATGCTCGAGCCACCAAATTTGGTGGAAGTGTATATTGTTCTTCATGACACTCCACCAATACTCACATCCAATAGATTGAATGCTTGGGAAAGAGAGAAGTTGGTGACTCTTTTGAAAATACATATGTGGAGTTTGGGATGGCATTGTGCCAATCATATTGGCATGGCCCCAGACAAAACTTGATTCTTGAGGTACTATCGTCGAGCCACAATGTAAAATCAAGTGCTTCTTGGGAGGTAATCCAAGTATTTTTGAATTATTTACTTCACCTTTTTGTTGTTTTTGATTTGTTTTAGGAATATATGGAGATTGGAAAAGTTTCTAAGTGTCTAAATTTCCTAGAGAGGACATGCGTCCCACCTGTATTTTGCATATGTCAATATGTGGCACGTAGGTGGAGTCGCCCCTTAAAGGCAGTGAACTGAAAGAAAAAAGAAAAATTTGTTAGTGTCTGCAGAACCACATGTGAGTCACATATGGGGACCTACGGCATACATGTGGGGACCTACGGCACGCATATGCTATCGCATGTCCAAAGCAGTGAACTGGGCACGATTTGGCTGGAATCCGTCACCTGCGACACCACAAGCAAAATGCAGGTGACCACCTATGAAATGCAAGTGGTATCGTAGGCGCAGGTATGAGTTTAAGTTGTTTGACCTACCCGTTGACCTTGACTAGACCCGGACTTAAACCGCGAGTCTTTCTTCTTTCACACCTTAAAACCACCTCTTCAGCCTTATTTTCACTATTACAACTCCTAAAAATCTCCAAACTCTCTCCACAATCTCCCTCAACTCTAAAAACTCTTCCCCACAATCCACTTTTTCTCTCCTCTTTGTTGCTCTGCTGCTACTTACCACTATCGCTGCTGTCGTCGTGTTTTTTTTTGGAAAAAGAAGTTGGGTCACTATTATTGGGTCTAAAAAACTTAATTTGTTTACTCCCCACTTTATTATCTTCACTTGTGATATGCTCCTTTACCTTAAATCCTTGTTTTTATGTGTTTTGGTAGTATTTTTAGTGAAGCATGCTACTTGAAATCTATCATAGTCAATTTTTGCCTGAGATCTAATTTTTAAAATTCAATTTTGGGTCTTTTGTTGTTATGACTCGAAAAAAAATTGGTAGATCTTGTTTTCATGGTTATGCATGTTATTTGTGATGACTTTTAGCCTAAACTTTTGAGTTTGGAGTGAAGTTTGAGTAACTCACTTATGAGTAGTGCATGATTTGTCCCTATGATAGATTGGATGACGTCATTCTTAAGGGAAAATTGTCATTACTTTGGGTTTGATTAAAATAATATTGTGATTCGGATGCAATTATGAACCATTGTGCTTGTGATTGGTATAATTGATTATGAATTGTTCGGTGAGCACTTTTGTTGAGTGAGAGTGACTATAATTGTATTTTGATATGCTTCTCATGATAAATCTTATGGCTTGATGTTCCTGATGATAGATGGTGTAATGTCTTTCTTAATGGAAGTCGTGAGCGTATGCGACTATTGATAGGAAGGTTTTGGTTATAAATGTGAAGTTTTTCAGAGAATTCTGAGTACCCATTAAGCTTAGAAATCGGTCAACTAATTGCTTTAGCATGGTTTACTGTGTGTTGAATGTGTTCTTACCTTGTAGGCACTTGCGTGCTACAGGTGTTGCCTTGCAAAATGCATGTTCAATGCAAGTGAAAGCAGAGAATTGAAAATTTCTCACTGCTTTACACCTGCATTCCACATGTGTGTCGCAAGTCTTCACCTGCGAAATGCAGGTGGTAACGTAGGTGGGTGCTACTTTTTGCCAACTTACTGACAGGTATGTGCGACAGCACATACGTGCCGCATGTTAGCTCATGCAAAATGCATGTGCCATCGCATGTGCATTGCCCTGTCACTAGTGTTCTGCCTGGCATGTGCGTGGCTACATGCATGTCGTGGGTTTCCAGCTGCAAAAAACATGTGATTCGCATATGCCGGCAGTCCAGTTAATAATGTTCCTTTCCTTTTGCATTCTATTTCTTCCTAATCCCTTAACTTCTTGTAGTTGTTTTCTTTATTCCATGTGAAAAATACAAAAAGATTATATTTTGTCCAGTGGCGCTCACATATTTTTGCAAGAATATGTCTTCATCCAGGCGCAAAGCTAAAGGAAAAGGAATATGTCTTCATCCAGGCACAAAGCTAAAGAAAAAGCCCCAATGGAAGCTACGACACCTAACAGTCCTCTGAGCATGTGAAAAATGATAAATTATCAGAAGCACAGTTCTGGTTTGGCCTTGAGGGGATGGAGTTCTATTACCTCAGTTTTCATGAAAAGCGAGCAATTATTAAAGAAGCCTGGTTTGATGTCGACTCCTCCAAAGATGACTTCCCTGATATAGCCGAGCAGTTTGATAAATAGGTGTGGGACCGATTCACTGAGGTTTTAGGTCCTTATTTCCCAAAGTTAGTAAGAGAGTTTTATGCATCTTATCGAGCTTGGCAAGATATTTTGAAGCACAAAGGCCGAGTAGACAAGATCTAGTGTTTGCCATTGGTTCTAGTGCAAGGAAAGAAAGTCGACATTAATCTCGCTTCCACTAACTCTATTTTATATGATAAGCCAGTGAATTTTATCGAGCTTGGCAAGATATTTTGAAGCACAAAGGCCGAGTAGACAAGATGTAGTATTTGCCATCGGTTCTAGTGCAGGGAAAGGAAGTCAACATTAATCTCGTTGTCGCTAACTCTATTTTCTGGGATAAGCCAGTGCATTTTGGATCGGGGTTTGCCAGGCATTTATCTTTGAAAGATGATCAATATGCTTGGGTGGAAAGTGTTATTGTTGAGGGCTAACCTCTTTGGGTGGTGTCAAATGGTGATATTTCCTGCCATGATCTAAAGTTTGAGGCTCGGATGTGGTTAGATTTTGTATGCACAAGACTCATTCCTTTGAAGAATACCACCCATGTCTCCATTGAGGGAGCTATTCTCATCTCTTGCATAATAACTAGCATTTATATCAATGAAGGAGAGATTATAGCTGATCAATTCAAGAGAAAGGATAGGCATCAGTCTATTTCTATGACCTTCCCTGTCCTTATCATTATGCTATGCATTTGAGCAGAATGTCCTTCAGGCCGGGCAGACCGTGCATATGGTTTGGGAAGATCGAACATATGGGATGGGCAGGCTGTACCTATGGGGCAGCACTTATATTGTACCACCAAGCTTCAGAGTTGTATTGATTCACGGAATATGTACATTCAGACAGTTCAAATCAGATTATTATTAGGGTCCAGGTAAGAGGGCCAGTATGGGTATTTAGCGAGTGTTTGCACCTATTAGGACTTATGGCGATTGTATGTTATTTGTACCTACCGGGATTATGGGGGTCAAGTAAGGTTATTATTCACTATGTGCTTTAGATGGTATCTTATTGCAGGAAGGTAAGTTATTGTATTTATGTTTTACTCCTGGCCTTTTGTTCAGTCCCTACACTTCAGTTTCAATTTTCAGTTTGCCATACAATCTTGGTAAATTATTTTGTATTGATGCCCCATTGCATAAAAGCGTTGCATTCATGCCTGCAGGTTCTGAGCGATGACCAGACAGACTTGTCGGGTAGCATAGGTAATTTTTAGTGGATTGTTTGACTCCTTTCCTTTTAGGGGTAGCCAGAGTATCAAAGGTTTTCCTTTTGCTATTTATATTTTTTGGGTAGGTTGGGGACTTGTCCCACCAAGTATTGTGTTCATAGAGGCTTGCAGACTAGTCAGTTGGGTTGCATAGCTACGATGGTGGCTATTTTGGCCTTGTATGTTTATTAGTTATAGCTTGTTAGCTAATCGGGTCTTATTGTTGTTTTGTTGGCAGTTTAGCAGCTCATTGGCCTAGTTTACATTATGTATCCATACTTTCAGTTTTTATATAGAGATATAGACAATATTTTGGAAAATTACCTTTTTTGTTGCTCAAGTCGTGCCATAGAGCTGAGTCATAAGGGTTGAGTTCTTCTGCTTAAGATTGTTATTAGGCTTGTATGCAAACCGCGCATCATTACAATATGGACATCACACGAATTAGTGACATTGTAAGAACATATAAGTGCTTTGACATCTGCAATATATAATTGAACGAGTTGAGAGAGGTCAATAGAAGAAGGCTAGCCCACGGGTTTTAGATAGAGGCCCAGAGTGGCTCTAAACCTTAATATTCTGGGAGTCCACCTAGGCCTCCACTACAGCATTCTCAGGGTGGCAGGTTCGATCATCGGGGATGGTCAAGTTTGGGTGAGAGCTCAGGAGCATCAGGCTCGCAGCAGCACAAGGTCCTAGAGCAGTTTAGATCAGTTGTTCCACATTGTAATACATACAATAAACACATGTCATAAGATGTCGTCAGGGCTCTACAATATGCTATTTTTGCATCCAAGAGGGTCATATACAAATATATTTTACATTTAGGGACCAGTAAGGTTCAACAAGACAGACATATTAGACACAGGATCATCTTCTTCAATATATCCTATAGAGCGTGGTTCACAGATTTTATCAGGTAGAGATCGATGCCAAGAGGGAGCATCTAGTTCCGGCAGTGGCCAAAATTGCACATATGCACTGCAGGTCATCGGGATTCATAGTCATCGCCAGATGTTGTGATAGGTATATTTAGTGGTTACTCCCACTGTGTTTATGTTTTGATAGATCTAAGCTCCACATTATTATATGTTACACCATTATTTATTGGGAAGTTATGTATAGTACCAGAGCCATTGCAGTGACCTTTTTGTTGTATCTACCTTAGTTGGCAACTCTATATTTGCCAGGAGGGTTTGTCGAGATTGTATGGTAGAGATTACTGGCCGTCAGAACTTTGCAGACCTGATAGAGTTAGAGATGCTTGACATTGATATTATTATGGGCATGGGTTGGCTGGCATATTGTTACGCCAATATTGACTGCCGAGTGAAGACTTTTAGATTCCACTTTCTAGGGAAAGTAGTTCAGGAGTTGAAGGGTAATGCGGCAACGCAAAAAGGCAGGTTTATTCCTATCATCAGGAAAGGAAAATGATCACCAAAGGTTGCATTTACCAATTGTCCAATTTTATGATATTAATGCTAAGCCATCAACTCTTTACTTTATTCCAGTGGTTAATGAGTTTCTAGATGTGTTTCCAGATGAGCTTCCAGGTATTCCCTAGAACGGGAGAATGATATTTTCTATTGAGACATTACCAAATGTCCAACCGATATCAATTCCTCCATATAGAATGGCACCAACAGAATTGAATGAATTGAATGAACTACTGAAAGATTTATTGGATAAGGGATTCATTAAGCCTAGTGCATCACCATGGGGTACACCAGTGTTATTTTTGTGGAAGAAAGATGGCTCATTATGAAAGTATATAGACTACCAAAAACTAAATAAGGTGACTATAAGGAACAAATATCCACTACCAAGGATTGATGGGTTTTTTTTACCAACTACAGGATGCTCGATGCTTCTCAAAAATTGATTTACATTTAAGGAACTACCATGTACTTGTTTGAGAGGGTGATATTCCAAAGACAGCCTTCAGGCTCAGATATGACCGTTTTGAGTTTCTTGTGATGTCTTTCAGGTTGATAAATGCCCCAACAGTATTTATGGACTTGATGACTAGTATCTTCAGGCCATACATAAACTTGTTGTAATTGTGTTTATTGATGATATTATGGTAAATATCGTGCAGAGACCGAGCATGGAGACCATGTACGAGCACCACTTCATGTACTCTAAGATCATAAGTTGTATGCTAAGTTTCCAAATTGTGACTTCTAGTTGCATTATATGGCCTTTTTGGGCCTTATTGTATCAGATGCTGATATTCAGGTGACTTACAAAAGATTGAGGCCGTGAAGACTTGGCCTAAACCCATGACCCTGACAGAAGTTCATAATTTTCTGGGGATAACAACATATTATAGAAGGTTTGTGGAAGGATTTTCTTCACATTCAGCACCCTTGACAAAACTGACTCAAAAAGCAGCTAAGTTTTAGAGGACTGCAACCTACAGAAGGAGTTTCATAGAGTTGAAAGATAGATTGACTTCAGCACCAGTTCTGACCTTACCAGCGGATCTAGAGGGCTATGCAATGTATTGTGATGCTTCAAGCATTAGGCTGGTTTGTGTTTTGATGCAACACAAAAAGGTAATTGTGTATGCTTCTAGACAGTTAAGGAAGGATGAGAAGAACTACCAGGGTCAGCATGGGTTGTGTCTTGATGCAGCATGGTAAGGTCATAGCTTATGCCTCCAGGTAGCTTAAGATTCATGAAAAAAACTACCCGACTCATGACCTTGAGCTTGCAGCAGTTGTGTTTGCCCTAAAGAACTGGAGACATTACTTGTATGGTGTCCACGTAGACATGTTCACGGATCATAAGAGCCTCTAGTATGTGTTCTCCCAGAAATAGTTGAATCTATGTCAGATAAGGTGGCTCGATTTCCTCAAAGACTATGATATGAATGTGCTCTACCATCCGGGTAAGGCCAATGTAGTGGTTGATACCCTCAGCAGATTGTCCATGGGTAATGTGTCACATGTTGAGAAAGAGAGGAAAGAATTAGCAAGAGATATTCACAGGCTTGCTCGCTTAGGAGTCTGCCTTATGTACATGAAAGATAGTGGTATGATAGTCCAGAATGGGTCAAAATCTTCATTGGTAGCTGAAGTGAAAGAGAAACAAGATTGTGATCCCATATTACTTCAGTTGAAAGGTGCAGTTCATCAGCAAAGGGTAGAGGTTTTATCCCAAGGGGGAGATGGTGTGCTTCGTTACCAGGGTCACTTATGTGTTCCTAATGTGGGTGAGTTGAGGCAGCAGATCTTGACTGTGGCCCATAATTCTAGGTATTCTATTCATCCCCGTGCCACTAAGATGTACCGTGATCTACGGGAAGTCTATTGGCAGAACATCATGAAGAGGGAAATTGTAGATTTTGTGGCTAATTGTCCCAACTGTCAGCAGGTGAAAGTAGAACATCAAAAACCAGGAGGTGTGACTCAGGATATTAGCATTCCTACTTGGAAGTGGGAGGTGATCAACATGTATTTTATTATGATTTTACCTCGTACTCGCAGGCAGCACGACTCCATTTGGGTGATAGTGGACAGGGTTACTAAGTCAGCTCACTTCTTAGCTATCAAGACTACAAATCTTGTGGAGGATTATGCCAGACTCTACATCCGCGAGATAGTCAGGTTGCATGGGGTTTCCTTGTCTATCATCTCATATAGGGGTCCGCAGTTTACATCTCATTTCTGGAAGTTTTTTCAGAAAGGTCTTGGTACACAGGTAAATCTCAGTACAGCATTTCATCCGCAGACGGATGGTCAGGCAGAGCATACCATTCAGACCTTGGAGGATATGTTGAGGGCTTGCGTGATAGATTTCAGGGGTAGATGGGATGATCATTTGCCTCTCATAGAGTTCGCCTACAATAATAGTTTTAATTCTAGTATTCAGATGGCCCCATATGAGGCACTCTATGGTCATAGATGTAGGTCACCGATTGTTGGTTCGAAGTTGGTGAAGCATCTATGATTGGGCCAGATTCAATTCATGAGGCTATGGATAAAGTTTATCTCATTAGAGAAAAATTGAAGACAGCTCAGAGTCGTCAGAAGTCTAATGCAGATGTAAGAAGAAGAGATTTAGAGTTTGAGGTTGATGATTCGGCTTTACTGAAGCTGTCACCCATGAAGGGTATGATGAGATTTGTCATGAAAGGGAAGCTCAGTCCCAGATTCTTAGGTCTTTATAGAATCATGAAAATGGTTGGGAATATGGCTTACGAGTTAGAGTTGCTAGTCGAACTCACAGTGGTTCACCCAGTTTTCCATATTTCCTTGTTGAAAAAGTGTATTGGTGATCCGACATCAATTGTGCCTTTAGAGAGTGTGGTTGTGAAGGATAACCTCACCTATGATGAGGTTCCAGTTAATATTCTTGACCGTCAAGTTCATAGGTTGAGAAATAAGGAAGTCACTTTGGTGAAAGTTTTCTGGAGGAATCAGTCAGTCGAAGGAGCTACTTGGGAAGCAGAAGCAGCCATGATGACCAAGTACCCTCACCTCTTTCCTTCCGATCCAGTCTCAGCCTGAGGTAATAATTCCCCTCTAGTTTCTCAGTTTACTCATGTGTATTTCAGTCTCAGTATCATCTTCACTCGGTTATCCTTGCAATCCAGCATGTTTTCATGTCCATAGGACTCAATTTAGTTAGACATCAACTTCTAGTACTCAATTGGTAGGGATCGCAGCTCTTTCCCTCTAAACCTAGCTTGTTTAGTCTTTATTCGAGAAAGAATGATCCCAAAGGGGAGATATTGTAATACCCTGGGACTTCCAAGCCTAGACCCAGCTCAAAAAAGTCAGAAAATGAAATTTTCCCAAGTCACAATCATATCCACGAGCCATGGAATAGTCCACGAGTCGTGGACTGGACTCGTGGAACTCAGAACAGAGGCTAACTTTTTGAGGTGAAGTCCACAAGGTGGAACCATGGACCGTAGAACAGTCCATGAACCTTGGACTCCACTCGTGGAACTCAGACCTGAAACCCAACACTTCCCTTGAAACTATAACCCATTTCCATGAATCGTGGAATTATCCATGAGTCATGGAATGGTCTCGTACGACTCAGACCTGTGGGTCACCAATCTCTTAAGAACCACGATATGGTTCCACGAACCATGGATGGTTCTACGGGTCATGAATCCAAATTGTGGAACTTAGACTCGCAGCCTGACAGAAGCGCCCAGGGACCACGACAGGGTTCTATGGACCATGGAAGCATCTATGAACCGTAGAACCTGTACGTGGAAATCGAGTCGCAAGTTTTTCCAGCATTCTTCTTTTAATTAATTTAGGGGCTTCCCAATCATTTCCCTACCCTTATATCTCTGATCCTTAGTCATTTTAGGGGGCAATTAAAGGGGTTTTCACTCTTATTTCCCCATTCTCCCTAAACTAATCAGACTTAGCAAATTTTAGGGGAAAGAAATGCTCCTCCCTCTCAAGAACCAGCAGAAGAGTCTTCTCAAATTTCAAGCTTCAGTCCCAAGATTTCCTCCATAGATTCTCTTTCAGGTATGTGGGATTTCATCAATGGGTTCCTTTCACCCACTGAGTCCCTAGATTCAGTCCAGTTCTTCAGTTCATCATTAGTTTTTTAGACCTAGGGTTCCTAAACTTGACGAAATCATTGTAACTCAGATCCTATTATTGTATGATAGTTATTACATATTTTCTTGAGAACCTAGGATAGCCATGTGTACAGAATTCAGTAACCCTAGCATGTTAAAATTCCAGTATTCATGATTTATACTTGCTAGTTAGATAATTTAGTCGATTATGCTTCAAAATTAGAATGTTATTAGCTTCAGCATCGTTATATTGCATCCTTAGATGATTGTCAGTATTTGAGCTATCTAGCATTTCAGTTTACATTTGTTGCTTTACATTCAGTTGGGAGTAGACTTAGTACAGAGCGGACAAAGGGATGAAGGCTCAGTTATTATTCTAGGCTGAGACCTTTAGCAGAAGTCCCCAAGTCCCAGAACTACAGCACCACCGTAGCCATGAAAGGGGTCTGCTGTCATGCTAGGATGGTCACCCTTGTCCCTTGTTGACATTAGTTTAGTCGATCCACGTCTGACTTGTTTGTACCCTTGGCAAGGTACAAACACCCGTTCATCCAGGGTTATAGGTTGGCCTTATAGTTAGCTCAGCTTGGGGTATGTCGGTTAATAGTATCTCCCACAGTCAGACTTATATTGCATTGACCATGTACTCAATATCTATTTCAGTTATTCAGTTCAGTGTGTTATATATTCATGTTTGTTAATGGTCAATGCATTCAGCTCATCTTTCAGTTCATGCTCCAATATGTATTTCCTTGTTCAGTCTTTATGTTGTACAGCTTTGCATATATCCCGCATGCTCAGTACATTCGAAGTTCTGATGCATACTTTGGTGCTACATCTTACCATGATGTAGGTTCAGGTGTTCAGTATCCAAACCACATTTAGTGTGACTTTTCAAGCCTTACTCAGCAGCTCAGTGGTGAGTCCTCATAGTTCAAGGACAATAGTTATGCTTACTTCTTTCAGTTTTGCATTTCAGTTTCAGACTATTAGAGTTAGCTGGGGCCTTGTCCCAGCAACTCACATCAGTTAGAAGCTTTCAGACATAGAATTAGAATCAGCCTTTGAGTTGTCAGTTTTACCTTTCAGACTTATTATGTTCTTCTTTCTATTATATATTCAGACATACTTGGATTATTTTCCATCTCATATATTTAAATGGTTTCAGTTTTCCACACAGTTCATATCTTACCAGAATTTATCTAGGTATGCCAGATCATGGGTTAACTTGAGGTCACTTATGAAACTAAGCACCGTGTTACATCCAGGAGATAGCCTCGGGGTGTGATATTTTCAAAAATCCACAAAGTGTGGTTCTCGGCAGATTTAAATTATTTGGCTAATTTAAAAATCTTAAGTTATTTTAATAAAAATGTTGAAGTTTATTTAAAAACCTTATTTTTTAGAAAGAAAAAGAGTTCACTTGATACTTAAAACATTTATTTCATTTCAAAAAAGATGACATAATTTTAACTTTAGTGATTTTATTTGATTAAGCCTTTGAGTCAAACAATTAACCCAACTTCTTAAATGTAGATTAGAATAAATTTTATTTAATAACAATAAAAGGATATAAGAAATTCTCAAGCTATTCTCATAAAGTTCAAGCTATCAAGAAGCTTCTTAATAACTATGAAGGGATACATCTACTTCTAGACGTAGAGGTTGATTCTATAGAAATGCATATCTGACTCGAATAATGCAGGGATAAGTCCGCATGGACTCGTTCATACATGCCAAGAAAGGGAAGATAATGAACTAGTTCTATTCAAATTAATTGACCAAATGAAATGTAATAAGTTACTCATGGAACTTGACAATTCAACTACCAATAACAAGGAGTTAAATCTATACAAAGAGGCATTGCAATCAAGCTAGGTAGGAAGTGAAATAAGAGGAAAATATCAAAAAAAAAAACAAGATCAACTAGATAGACACTTGTCATGCTTTAAAGATTCTGAAAAATTCAAACAAAAGCATGAGTGCTGGAAATTTATTTTTTATGTGGAAAAGTCTCCAAAAATACAAGAAACCAACTCTTAATCAACACATGAAATCTTAGGCAAGTGATATATTTAGACTAATAAAGATCCGAGGGAAGGAGATGAAAAGAAATGACTATTACTGAAAACAATCACCATTAACACACAAAATCCTCCAATTTCATACCACAAAAGCAAAACTATAATAATATTTGAACGGAAATAACTTAATGACTCCCATATTAAACAACTGTCACTAGCCCATTCTTGATAGTTAATTCTCAAGTGCAAACACTACTAGACTTCATTCAAATTTCCTTAATATATAACTCGAACTTAGTAAACCAAATTTTATTAGCATCTTTTGGATCCAAATTTGAAAGCAGTAAAACCCAAAGCTTTATAAAGAGAATGATCAAGTAAAAGAGGACTTAAAGTGACTCAGGTTGAATAGTGGTCTTAAAACAAAAACATATCTATTTTTGGTAATTCGCATAGTTAATGCACGTCGATAAGTAGTTCTTGCAAGATGTAATTGAAATATAATTTTCCTTGATAATCACATAACACATCAAATATGCTTCAGTCAACATACAAATGCACTTCATATTCAAACTTTAGCCATTATCTAGCTCAATTCACCAATGAGTTCAAATATTTAATACTCAAAGAGCTACTTCTTCTGTAGGTTTAACAGTTCTTTAGCAATTGATCTAGCCAATGATAACTAGTATCCTCTACTTAGTGGTTGAAAAGATATATTAACTATTACCCCCATCACTTGGTTCACTGGACAATCTCAAAATACACATAAGCGCTCATTACGAGAGAGGCTGCAATTTGGAGTAAAACCAAAATAAAGTAAAGAGAATCCCAAAAGTTCAAACTTTATTTAATGTTTCAAACCAAATCTAGTGCTTCCTCTATTTGAAATCAAACAAACATGAACATATATAAACATAGAAGGTCATAACAAATATACATGATCTCCATTTGCTTTTGTGGTGAAGGATAGGGAAAAGAAGATGAAGATCACCATTAGGTGTTCATCCTCTATCCAAAACATCACGGGAGTTCATAGTTTTCAACACATATTTACAGTAACTAAAATACCATAGAACAGTGATTGAAATACACTCCTAATCATAGGAAAAGACTAGAACTGAACCTTAAAACGAGCATAAAATAGAACCAAGAACAAATGATGCAACGAAACTTAATAAAATGGAGAAGAGGAAGGGGTATTACTAAACTCCTAGACACTCATTGACATGCTAAGAAACCAACTTTATGCTTAAGAAGATAGCAAATTGACACTTTAAAAAAAAAGTCAAACCAATATAATACTTAAACCAAATGAAAAAAGAAACAATAAGAACAGAAGTTGCTGGATCTTAAGCTAAGAAACATAAAGCTAACTGAACATATGAAAACTTGCTGATTAGTATGGACATCTATATAGGGAATTCATTTTAAAATAATTGAGCACGTCATGTACTGTTCTTTCAAAATTAACTAAACACACAAGTCATTAAAAGAAAGACTAAACACATAAGCACATGAGCTATTCTACCAAATTGAAACTGAAACTAAGAAATAAATGCAAGAAGGTAAGAAGAAGGTTACCTTTTGTCGAGAAGCGAACTTGGACGACGAGCTCTCGATGATGATTCCACCACCCAACTCCAACTCAAATTTTGCTGGAATAGAGTTTTTCTCTCAGAAAAACCTTTGGCCTCCTTTGAGCTAGAGAGTGGTTCTCCAAAGAATTTCAAGGATACCAAAGGCTCTTCTTAGCCAAAAATCAAGTTGTTAATAGTCTAATAGATTTTTAGCTTTTACCAATGCTTGCCTTAACAAAGGAATAGTGAGGCTTTATATAGGAGAAAACTTGAGGGAACTTTGAGAGGATTTTTGATGTGGGAGAACATGAATTTTTTGAAAATCCTAATGGATAAGGATCCAGGTGTCTGATTTGTACACAAATCGTACGAAAATCTAGAAAAAAGGAAAATGAGAATACTCAAATTTAAGGGGAATATTATTGTTGTTTGTACAGCTATAGGACTTGGCAAAGATGCCCCTGCTGAGCTGTGATTTTGCTGGTACGAGTTGAAATTATTCTAGGGTAAAAGAGGGAAAGTGGGCGGCGAGTTCGATTTTGGCTAGGGTTAGGAGTTGTTTGTTGCTAGTTCTGTGAAGATGAGAAGTGAAAAGGGGTAATGGGTGTTTAAGAGTTGAGATGGGCTGGGTCAAGGAAAATGTTGGGCCAAATTTGGCTGGTTAAGGAAGGGATTAAATAATTTAGGAGTTGGCCACATTGCTTTGCAAATGTGGTCAAATTTAGTTTAAAAGGTAACTAAATTAGAATGATTAGAGAATTTTAGGATAAAATTGAAATAGACGAGTTTATTTAAATTAATATTCGATCTTCTTTAAG
The DNA here is from genome assembly GCA_003996215.1 of Jaltomata sinuosa. Lineage (NCBI taxonomy): Eukaryota > Viridiplantae > Streptophyta > Magnoliopsida > Solanales > Solanaceae > Jaltomata > Jaltomata sinuosa. The sequence goes on from QJPP01001886.1 coordinate 90,787, forward strand.
TAAAAAAAAAGTAAAATAATCATTTGTTCAAGGAATAAGCATCTTATTTAAAATTAAGAAACTAATTATTCAATTAATCTCCAATTTCGAATCAAATCTGAGAAAAATAAAATATTTTTAATTTAAACACGATTTTTGCTCAAAAATAATTTTAAAAGTATTTTCTTAAGTAAAGTCTATATAACTAAATATAATTAAATACAAAAAATATATATATCCTTACTTAAAATAACAAAGCTAGCATGAAAATTGATTTTTAGGAAATTTAGTTTTATAAGAATAATTATTTCAAAATTGTTTTAAATTAAAGAAGCTCAAAATTAATTTAAAATATGGACGGCAAAAATTGAGTGTCAACAGCAAGTATAGAAAATTCATCTCTATGTTGAAGCAGCTTTCAGTCAATATTCCATTAGTTGAGGGTCTAGAGAAGATACCTGGATATGCAACGTTCATGAAGGACTTGGTGACAAAGAAGAGAACTGTCAGTTTTTAGCCTGCAGATAATTTGCACCATTGTAGTACAATATCTTCCCGTCCTCTTGTTCGGAAAAGAGAAAATCCTGGAACTTTCACTATTCCGTGCACGATTGGGGCATTCTATTTTGCCAAGGCTCTATGTAACTTGGGTGCGAGCATTAATCTAATGCCTTTGGCAGTATTCAGACAGTTGGGTTTAGGAGCCCCCACACTGACAACAATCTGGCTATTGATTGTAGATCACACTGTGAAGAGACCTGTGGTTATCTTGTATGATGTGCTTGTGAAAGTGGAGTCCTTTATCTTCCCAGCGGACTTCGTGATTTTAGACTATGAGGTATATTTTGAGGTCCCTATCATCTTGGGGCGACCATTCCTTGCCAAAGGACGTGCTTTAGTTGACTTGAAGACAGGGTAGATGAAATTCAGGCTAATAATGAGGAAGTTACTTTTAACCTGTGCTAATCTATGAAGCACCATGATGATATGTGGGTGGTCTCAGTCATTGATGTTATGGATGAGGAGTAATTATCATTCTCGATTGAAGAGAGACTTAGTGTTGAAGCACTTGCAACCGTGATCATGAATTTTGATGGGGATGACATTGATGAGTATGCTAACATGGTGAAAGTGCTTGCTGGTATGGGTTCTTACTCTTATGCTCCAAAGAATCTTGATCTTGACTTGAATAATAGAGTAACCCCACCAGCCAGACCATCTATTGAGGAGCCTCTAGTCTTGGAGCTCAAGGCAGCCCCATCACACTTGCGTTATGTTTTCTTCAGAGCCAATAACACTTTGTCTGTGATCATTGCAATGATTTAGGAGAAGGGCAAGTTGAAGAACTTATGTCTGTATTGAAGAGGTTCAAAAGGGTCATTAGTTGGTCTACTGCTGACATTATTGGTATCCCATTAGGTATATGCACGCACAAAATTCATCTTGAACCAAATTTTGTTCCGAGTATTGAGCATCATTGTAAGTTGAATCATCCTATGCAAGAAGTTGTCAAGAAGGAGATCATCAAGTGGCTGGATGTAGGAGTGGTTTACCCCATTGCGGACACCAAGTGGGTGAGCCCATTTCAGTGTGTGCCAAAAAAGGGTGGAATCACTGTGGTTCCCAATGCTAAGAATGATCTAATTCCAATAAGACCAGTTACAGGCTGGCGTGTTTGCATGGATTACAAAAAGTTGAAATCATGGACTGAGAAGGATCATTTTCTGATGCCATTCATGGATCAGATGTTAGACTATTTGGTTGGTCGAGGATGGTACTGTTTTCATGATGGTTACTCAGGATACAATCAGATTTCTATTGCTCCTGAAGACCAAGAGAAGACTACTTTCACTTATCTATATGGGACGTACACTTTCATGAGGATGTCATTTTGATTATGTAATGCACCAGCAACCTTTCATAGATGTATGATGTCGATTTTCTCCGACATGGTGGAGGACACTATTGAGGTATTCATGGACGACTTCTTTGTTGTTGCTGACTCATTTGATGATTGTTTATCCCATCTGAGTTGTGTGTTATGAAGGTGTGAAGAGTGCAACTTGGTACTGAACTGGGAGAAATGTCATTTTATGGTCAAGGAAGGTATTGTTTTGGGCCACCAGATTTCTAAAAAGGGGATTGAGGTTGACAAGGCCAAGATAGAGGTGATTGAAAAATTGCCTCCTCCAATTTCAATGAAAGGGATTCGAAGTTTCTTAGGGCATGTTGGGTTCTATCGCAGGTTTATAAAGAACTTTTCTAAGATTGTGCATCCCTTGTGCAAGCTATTAGAGAAGGATGAAGTTTGTGTTCGATGAGGCGTGTTTGAAGGCATTTGAATGCCTAAAGTTGCAATTAATCTCAGCCCCCATTATTGTTGCGCCTGATTGGTCTGAGCCATTTGAGGTGATGTGTGATGCTAGTAGAGTATCTCTAAGAGCAGTCCTAGTCCAGAAACGAGAGAATATTCTTCACCTAATTTACTATTCTAGTAAAGCACTGAACCCTGCTCAAAAGAACTACACTGTGACCGAACAGGAGATTCTAGTTGTGGTGTTTGCATTTGAAAAGTTCAGATCTTATTTTCTTGGCACCAAGGTGATAGTGCACATAGACCATGCAACTCTCAGGTATCTAATGGCGAAGAAGTATGCTAAGCCTAGGTTGATTCGTTGGGTGCTGTTGTTGCAAGAATTTGACTTTGAAGTCAAGGATCGCAAAGGTATAGTAAATCAGGTGGTTGATCACTTGTCCAGACTTAAAGATGAGGCAATGTTGCAGCTGAAAGATGAACTTGATATTGATGATGCCATCCCAGATGAACATGTATTGGCTGCTTCTCAGGATGTGATCCCATGGTATGCAAACATTGCCAACTACTTAGCAAGTGATATAGTTTCTCCGGACTTGACAGTCCATCAGCGGAGGAAGTTCATGTTTGATGTGAAGAAGTTTTTCTGGGAAGAGAATTATTTGTACCGTGTATGCGGTGAAACCATGATTCGTAGATGCATAGCTGAAATAGAGATGGAAGATATCCTTGAGGCGTGCCACTCATCACTTGTAGGAGGACATCATGGTGGAACTCAGATAGCCTACAAGATCTTACAATGCAGCTACTATTGGCCGACCCTCTACAAGGATGCTCATGAGTACGCGAGGGCCTGTAATCGATGCTAAAGGGAAGGAAGTATATCAAGGAAGCATGAGCTTCCTCTCACTCCTATCCTCGTGATTGAATTATTTGATGTATGGGGAATCAATTTCATGGGTCCTTTTGTGATGTCGAATGGTATGAGGTATATATTAGTGGATGTTGACTATGTGTCAAAATGGGTGGAGGCAGTAGAACTTCCCAACAATGAAGGCAAGAGTGTCACAATATTCTTGAAAAAGCATATCTTCTGCAGATTTGACACACCGCGAACAATGATCAGTAATGGAGGGTATCACTTTTGTAATAAGCTATTAAGGGCTCTACTTGAGAAATATGGGGTGAGGCAAGGTGTAGCGACACCTTATCATCCTCAGACGAGTGGGCAAGTAGAGGTCTTTAATCAGGAAATTAAATCCATCCTTTCAAATATGGTGAATGTGCACAGAATAGATTGGTCTAGGAAGCTAAATGATGCCCTATGGGAATATCGAACAGCTTACAAGACTCCCATAGGTATGTCACCATACAAACTTGTATTCGAAAAAGCATGTCATCATCCGGTGGAGCCTGAGCTTAAGGCCATGTGGGCTCTTAAGAAGCTGAACATAGACTGGTGTGCCGCATCCTATCAGCGACTTGGTCAGTTAAATAACTTTATGAGTTTCATCTAGCATATGAAAGTTTAGCACTGTACAAGGAGAAGATGAAGATGTACCACGATCAGAAAATTAAGAAGAGAGATTTTTAGTCAGGCGACCTGGTTCTGCTCTACAATTCAAAACACCGTTTGTTTCCAGGCAAGCTTAAGTCTAAATGGACGGGGCCATTTCGAGTGGTACAAGTATTCCAACATGGCGCTATAGAGATTGAGAATCATGATGGCAAACAGTTCAAGACAAATGGTCAGTGTGTCAAAGACTATTTGAAGATGCTGAAGAAATCAAGTTGGTGGAAGCTTGGGAACTTGGTGAAGTTTTATTAACCAAGTAACCTGCATCATGCCGCGACGTTAAATTATGAGCTGCATGGGAGGCAACCCATAAAGGAAACTTGATGAATTCTGAGTAGTCAAGTGACCTGCGTTGTGCCTCGATGTTAAATCAGGTGTTGTATGGGAGGCAACCCATGAACTAACATTTGTTTAACTATGCAGGAGTTGGTGAATTTGAAGAGAGTAAATTCTGTAGAAAAAGGACCCTATGGGCACCTGTGATGGGCCGTAGCAGGTGCCACGCCTGTGGGAAATGGATGTGACCTAAGGAAAATCAAAAAAAAGTCACTGGTCCATTCCCACGACTGGCCATGATGGGACGTCACAACCTCGACGAGCATGGGAAATGGCCATGCAAATAGAAAACTCAAGTTAAAATCCACTGGCCTATTCCCACATCCCGAGATGACAAGTCATCGCAACCCCGATGGGCATGGGAATTGGGTCTCCAATGCGCAGGTAAGTATTGTGTTATGGGATATCACATGCCCCACAGGCGTCACAACTGCCCATCATTTAGGTCGGTCAAAGGTTCAATTAAGTTTTAAAATTGCCAACCCAACCCGAACCGGCTCTTCCCCTTCACCCGCATTTAAGAAGGATTTGACCTCATTCAATTAAGGTCAAATACATTCAAACTCCCTCCATAACTCATGTCTCTCCCCTATTATTCACTACCATAACTTTCTCCCTTCCATAAACCCTATTAACAAGCAAATCTCCTCCCTTTAAAAGTTTTCCACTCATAGTTCAACATCACAAGGCACTACACACGACACTTTCTACAAAAGCCACTCAAAGAGTTCAACAAATTCTGCAAACATAGTAATTGAACTTTTAAATTTAAATGTCGATCACCAAGTTATATTGAAGTGATGATGCCCACGGGTTAATATATGTGTGAAATATCATGTATAATGAACCCTAGACTATGAAAGTATTTATGTGTATGTGTTGTTGTAGTTTTCTTTTAGAAACTAAGGTTGCTGATTTGCTATTGTAAATATATGAGGATGATTAGGGAGATGGGAATAATATGTTCGAAATTAAAGGTGTGTGGTATTTGGAAAACAATATAGGGTTGTGGATCACGTGAGAAAGGCTGGCTTCCTTGATCCCATGGGCAATCCCAACGAGATATCGGAGACACGACGGGCATCAAAGTTAGGCATGGGAATGGAACAAGGCCTAAAAAATTCACTCTCCCATTTCGACGCCCAGTTTAGATGGAACGTCAGACCTCCCACGTTTGTGGTAGGCCACTGTGGGAGGACAAAATGTCCTTAACAACCCACTGCCTAATCCTGACGCCCACTCCCACGGGACGTCGAACCTCCCACACCCGTGGGAGGCTGAAATTTGTAAGAATTTTTGTTTTTCATTTTTTTTGTTTTTCATTTTTGGTTTTGCTTGCTAACGTAGTTCACCTGCAGGTACCAAATGGCACCACCAACTCCATTACAATGAGGGGGATCCCAAAAAGTGAAGGAAAAAGCTATTACTGCTCGCCTGAAGGAACAATCTGATCCAGAGGGCGAGAAGAGTGACCCAGACAATATCCCCCTCATCTGGCTGACAAAGAGAAAGCTGGTGGTATCATCTCCTTCCTCGTCTGAATAGGAGGGAGGTGATGCACCTGAGCAGGATCAAGCATCGGAACATATTTCCCCCAGTCTGAAGAGGGGGAGAGTCATCTTCTGGCTCAGCCAGTTCAGACAAGAAAAGTGACACCGCTCCTCTACCGGCAAAGGAAGGACAGAACTCCGCCTTCCAAGTTTTAAGTGGCAGAGAAATGGAGTCCAATTCAGATGATGCATCATAGTCAGGTTATGGAAAGTCTACCGAGGGTGGTTTTGAGTTCGACTCAGAAAGCACCACTCTGGAAAAAAGAAGACAACCTCGCCTACTTCCAAAGATTCTACGATATCACTAGTTCTCACATCTAAAGATGTTTGATTAAGAGAAAAATCTAAATGGAACGTGAAAGGTTTGCAGAAGATATTTGACTATAGACTCGGGACAATGGCTAAGGGGCATATGAGATGCCCTATTGCTGAAGAGTGGAGGATAGACTCCTTCAAGCTGAAAGACTTCCCTAAGCTTGAGGAGTACTTCTGACACTATAACTTGGGTTGGACTAGTAAGCTACTCCCCGACTATCACTAGACCATCGTAAGGGACTTCTATTCTAATTATCAAGCCATCTTGGGAAGCTGGTCTCGAAAGAGTCAAAAAGCATTAGACTTGCCCGCTCTTGAGAGCGTCCCAGTGAGAGTTGTTCCGGTAAATATCTCGACTGAGAATATTAATAGATTTTTGTATGGGCCCGAGTATGTTGCACTTTCTAACACTTCAAACTATGACTACCAGTATAAATCGAAGGATGAGCAAACTAAGTGGTTGAAAAAGCTTCTCACCAAGATTGGCACCCCCAAAGTGGATCTATCAAGACAAGCCACAGATCACCAAGGCTTCTTTGACTTTTAAGGTAAAATTTTGGTGGGCTATTATGCGATTCTGTCTTATTCCAACTGGTGTAGACAATCAGCTGACAATTGAGAGGGTTGTTCAGGTAGCTAGCTTGTTATCTAAATACAATCTCAATATTAGGAAGATCATAGATGAGGAGATTTGGGATAGGGTCACAAAGATCTGTTCATCGTACCCTTTCATGTGCCTCCTAACTGAGATATGTGAACATGCTGGTGTCCCAAACTATTCGAGTATTGATCGTGGAAAGCGTACGGTCAAGACCCATCACCCTGGGAGGTCCAAAGATGATAGTAAAATAGTGGAGCTAGGCAGTACTTCGGAGTGACCAAGCATCCAAGATGACTTTATAGTGCCACCGGATGTTGCACTCTACCTTATGGGGTTGGCTTCCCCAAAGGGTAGTCTAAATGAGGAGACTCCATCGATGAGGGAGGAAGCTGTTGTGACTTCAACTTCAAGATGCCCTCGCAGTACATAGCTGACTCCTCGCGAGGATGACACATCTATTTCGGAGACTCTACCTACTCCTCCTACACTAGTTGTACCTCCATTAGAGGATCCGACCTCAGTCTATGCCTTCCATCTGATAAATTTCACAAACACTATTCAGACTACCATACAACTACAGGAGCTGATGTAGAAGTTTTTTGAGCTTCTCCAGTCGATCATCGACGCCTCTATTCCAGAGATCCATAGCACCATTGCTAACGTGCATGGCTGAATCAATTCTATGGAAGAGAGGATCGATGAAAAGCTTAATGAAATGGGAGCACCTGATCTCACAGAGATGAAGGAGCAAATAGCAGCACTACGGGTGGATGTTGATGAGTTGAAGGTACAGCCAGCCACTATGTATTCATATGCTCCCATAGTCATGACACAGGAACTACTTGTGCCAATGATCAATTTGTGGGACTCCGCTTATTCGGAGCTTCGCTAAAAAGCTGTTGTAGAAGAAGAGGCACCGGTTAGTCCTTCCGAATCTACAAAAAAAAAAAGAGGAGAAAAGATAAGAAGGTTCATGAAGAGGGCGAGGATGATCCATTGAGCCCAAAATCATTAAACCAAGGAGGAAAGAGCTGAGAAAAAAAGAAAGAAAGCGGAAGCAAAGGTGGCGAAAGAATCCCTGGCCATCCCACAAATCCACATTGATACTATTGGTTCTGGTGGCTCAGGAAGTGGTGTTGCAGGCACCACGGAGGTAATTTCTTCAGACCCCATTCTGGGAGTGATCGATGATAAAGACACATGCACCTATCCTTTGGGCCTGACTACTATGTGATAACTATGCTTAGGCACCACAGGTATGCCTTGCCTCCCTTGTTTTAGATATTTCTTGTGCATTGGGGACAATGCACTATTTTTTTGATGGGGTGGGGGTAGCTTGGTCATCTGTATGGTTTTTTGTAGAGTGTTTTGGTGATGTCTGAGTAGCCAAAATACTCGCATCGTGTTGCGATGTTAAATCAGACGCTACATGGGAGGCTACCAATGAGGGTATCTGCCAGGTACCTGCGTCCTCGGGGTTTTCTTGATGTGTTCTTTCCCTAAGGACTTTTAAATTTCTGTTGAACCAGCATGTTTAGAATAAGATGTGTGTTTGTAGAAGAACAATAGGAACTTAATGTAGTCTATGGTAGTATTTTGATAAAAAATTATGAAAATAGAGACCCCTCCAATGTTTTATGCAATAAGTCTATTGATACCGACCTTAATAGATCTGTGTGTGACAGCATGTATAGGAATGTGATAAGTAGCTCAAGCTAATGCATGAACTTATAGTTAGCGATTCATTTGTTTAAACTTTGTGCCAAGTGTGAGTGAGCTGATTTGTCTTTGTTCTTGCTATATGTGTCAATCTAGAACTTGCATGGTTAGTCTTGCCTTGGTCGTAGAATTATTTGATTTGGAGATGATCATAGGCCATTTTTGAATGAAGTCCACTTACTACAAATAACCGACCAAATGAAAAAGGATTCCCTTTGATCCCTGAATTTGATCCTGAACTGACCCTTTTGTTGTTAGCATGTTCACCTTCTCCATTTCATGTAAACCTTTGTTTTGGCCCTGGTCCCTTCTTGGACATTGTGTACCTCAACTCAGGTTAAACGCCTAAGCTGAGGGTGGCTACTGTAAGGATAAATAGGAAGATTGGGGTATGAAAAGACCAGGTTAGCATTAAAAATGAAGATAACGGGTGTGGTGTGTATGCTACAAAAGAAAAGAAAAAGAAAGAAAAAAAAACAAAAGAATTTGAAAAAAGTGCAAAAAAAGTGAAAATAAAAGCCACACCTGATGCTTGATTAAAGTGAAGAGATAACAAAAGAGGAGAATAAGGGAGGAAAATACCGTGGTCTGAAAAGTGGAACAAAAAGTAAGTGTAGTGTCAAGGAGGGCATAGTCACTATTTCCCCAAATATAACATACCCGTCCCTGAACCTACATTACAATCCCAAGAAAGTCCTATAGTGATCTTAACCCGACTGTTTCAAAGAAAAAGCATTGAAAATAAAGGCAAGCCTATGGTATTGTGCATATACAACTTGAACTTCTTTGCGAGAGTGAGTATATTCCCAGTCCCTGTTTGTTGAATGAAATTCTATGTGAGCAGGACTTCTTTGTGTAAGGGCACTAGAGTAGACTGTGGTTGCTGACTTATCAAATAAATGTCTTCTTTGTATGATAGCTTGTTCATTTGTATCATGTTGTCACCCATGGATCTATTTTGTGTTGTCTTGATAACGTGTATGTATGCACTGGTTTTGAACTGACAAGGAGTGGGTGCTTATTTGGTGAACTGAAAATGGTTGAACCACTTGGCTATTGTAGTTCCTAGGTTTCTTTTACTTAAGTGTTGTTTTATTTTTATTTCTATTTGTTGCTTGAGGACAAGCAAACATCCTAAGTTTAGGGTGTTGATGTGCCTGGATTTCATGGCACTTTCGATGCTTAAAACTAAGGATTTTGGGAGTTCTTAAGTGTGTTTTGTTAGATATGATGCTCATTTGGTACATGTGCAGGGAAAAGTGTTTAAAAGGCAAAAATACATAAAAGTTGCTATTTTTAGGCTAAAAGTCATGCCCCACGGGAGTGGGATCCACCACGGCCCATGGGAAGAGGCGTTGGAATGAGAAAACAGGCATTAGAAGCAAAAACCCATCTTACGACTGAATGGGATGACCGTCAGAGCTACGATGGGATGTCACAATTGCCTGTCAAAATGGACCAGTGGAGATAAAGGCTAGAAGCAAAGACTGACATCCTTCCACAACACCTGTGAGAGCCACGATGGGACATTACACACGCCCGTCGAGATTGGACAGAGCCACTGGGAACTCAGATAATTTAGCTGACGAGTTGCCCACGATGCCCGTGGCAACCACAATGACCCATCATCCTGGACCATGGGAATGAGGCATATGACTTGGAGAAAAACTGATAAAAAGACCAACGGGCACCCACGACGCCCGTGGCACCCATGATGGTCTGTGGGGTCTTCCCGTCAGAACTGTCGTATCCTAGCTCTCCTAGTTCTGTTAGGATTTGGTCTGTTTTGTCTATAAATACATTCCCTTAGGTTTTATTTCAAAAGTTACGCATTATTTGGCAATTATTATGCAACTTTGAGACATCATAACACATTGTTGAGATTTTATTCTATACTTTTGAGAATTCAAGTTTCGTTCCTGATTATTGAAGTGTTCTTGGGAATTCAAGATTTTGGTTTTCTTTACTCGTCTTTGTAAGTTATACTCATGATATATTCATCTAATTCTGATTATTTTCTTACAACCATGAGTAGCTAAATCCATAACTAGAGTTGTGAGAACCATGAAGTATTAACAAAGTAGGCAAAGGACTTAGTAATCCTAGGAAGGTGTTCATGCATGTATTGTTCTTCCTCCCATTTTGATTACTTTTTAACGGTTGCAAGCGTTAGAACTCGCCTTATTCCTATTTGCTTGACCAAAGAGGTAACGAATGGGAAAGGATATTATACAACGGAGATTTGAGGCTACCAACCCTCATCTAATTAGCCTAAATTTGCCCGGGGAAATCTAAGCTGGGATCACTGGTAAGGGTTATCAAAGAAAACGCCTATAGACTGGCCAAGTTACATGGTGACATTCTTCTATTTTGGTAACCATCTTTTTAGGAGAGCCTAACTTATCGATCTTGCATGCATAGCACTAGACTAGATTGTATGTACAATGCCTTACTGTGTTATCAACTAATGGGGAACACTTCCCTAGTCACTTCTCTCATTGATTACATTACTTGCAAACTTTTACATTGTTGCTTTTTCGAATCTTAGTTACAAATATTACTTTTACTTTAAAAAAAACCCTTTCTGGGAAATAAATGGCTTAGAGCGCGAATAAACATAGTTGACCCTAGTCCTACCATATTTCCTATGGGACCGACCCCAACCTTTATTAGGTTTTATATTTGAACAGCGACCACTTTATGTTTCTTTTGGAGGTGTAATTTGAGCATTTCAGAGAGTCAGATTTGCTTGGACCTGATGTAGTACAATAGGACGTGAAAACGGTTAAGTTGATCAGAGAGAAATTGTTCATAGCTCAGAGCTGCCAGAAATCATATTGAGGTGTTAGAAAATGGGACTTAAAGTTCAATGTTGACAATTAAGTCCTTTTGAAGGTTTTGCCAATGAAGAGCATTATGCAATTTGGCAAGAAGGGCAAGCTGAGCCCTCGATATATTAGACCTTACCGTATTATGCAACGGATATAAAAAGTTGCTTACCAGCTAGAGTTGCATTCAAAGTGAAGGACAGTACACCCAGTCTTTCATGTTTCTATATTACAAAAATGTATCAGAGATCAAACGCATATAATACTGACGACACATGTTCAAAATTTAGAGGAATTATCTTATAAAGAAGTACCAGTTGTCATAGTAGACCGCCAAATAGGAGATTGAAGAATAAGGATATAGCTTCAGTGAAAGTGTTATGGTGGAACAATAATAGCAGGATATGGCGTGGGAAGGTAAAAAGGACACGAAGTCTAGATATCCCCACTTGTTCACTCCTTCAAATAATATTCAGAACAGATAGGTAATGGACCCATATTTGAGTACTTGAGGCATATTACTTTGGCATTTTATAAGTTCTTATGATGTTTCCTATGATTCCATGTACATTATCTTCATTAGAGGATGAATGTCCCTAAGGGGGGGGAGGATGTAACACCTCGCCCATTTGAACTTCAGATTCACTTGTACTTTTGGTGTAAGACTAAGAGTTCTTAATATGTAGGAAGGATGTTTTATGAATTATTTGAATACACAATGGTTGTATGTGAAGTTTTTCAGTCAAGTAAGTTTCAAAATAAAAGTCGAGAAAAGTTATTATAAATTCCATTAATAAATTTCATATTTTCGTAAGACTGCACAAGAAGGCACGTCAAGGTGGGCCCCTAGCCCCAAGTCAATTTAGCTTTATATTAGCTGATTTCTCTTTGTCTTAAATCATAAAATTCCCCCAAAACTATTGAAAATCAGAGGGAAAGCCCCTAAATAATCCATGGACCTTCATGCTTCCAATTCGGAAGTTTAACGAAAGTTGCTCTATGTCGCAAGCTCGTCATTTTGGTGTAGTTTATCCCGTTGATTTTGGGGCGTATCTTCCTGGGTGTTGTGGCAGCGAGATAGCAGCTGATTATTGAGTATATTTCAGTAGCTACGTAGTTATATTGGCAAGGTAAGGATCCCGTACACTTATATATTTATTGAATTGAGATTCTAAGCTTCTAGTTATGAAAAGTTATAGTTGTTGATGACTTGTAGTAGTTTCTTGTTGATTTTGGCTTCGTCTGTTGTTAATTCAAAGAGGCAGATTGTTTAGCTTGGTATTTCAAAGGTTTTTGTCAAGTAAATCATTCCCCTACGACCCTCTTTCGTAATTACATGTTCTTGTATCATTTTTATAGCTTTTCAAGCAACAAAGTGGTTTTTTGGATACTGTGGCTTTGGACAGCCCCTTTATCTTATTATTATTGTGTATTGATGGTGTTAAGGTGTTGGAGGGACTAGGGGTTGATTTTATTCTTATCGGAATCATGTAAGATGGTTATTCGATTGAATGACGTGAAGTACGCCTTGAAATAGTGCCTCGTCGCTCCTTCGAGATGTGGTTACCATATTGTTGTTGGATTTAGCTGTTGTTTATTATTGTTAGTAGACTCATTTTATGATTTGGACTTGGCTAGTCGCGAATATGACATTGATTCCTTATCGATTGGTTATGGCTCATTCTTGTAGCCTTGTTGATTCTCATATTTATTGCATTACATTTGGTTGGTCAAGCTTCATAGCAACACCTTTAGGGCTTCAGCTGAAAGGCATGTTAAGGCTTCCTTTTCACTTTTTGGCATGACCTTTAAGGCTAAAGCTTGTATAGAATGTGTAGCATCATTATTCGACTAGTGGCCTTATAGTAATGAGTTTTTCCCCACAGCATGATATAGTGACCATCAGCAACACTCTATTCCAAACTTAGTGGCCCAGAAAAGCATGTTATAATTATATTGAGGTCACATGTGATTACATGATATTATTGTGTTGTTTTTATTATCTTGTTGCCGCCTATAAGCTTCTTTTGGCCTCAGTAGACACTGACACTGTAGGGTTTTGGAGCTTACATTCTGGTTACTATTACTATGCCTTCGGGCTGGCCAGACTATTTCCTATAGGATGGGCAGGTTGTACCTACGGGGCAGCAGTTACATTATATTACCATGCCTTCTGGCCGAGCAGACCATACCTATGGGAAGGGCAGGCTATACCTATGGGGCAGCAGTTACATTATATTACCGTGTCTTTGGGTCAAGCAAATCGTGCCTACAGGCCAGGCAGACTATACCTATGGGATGGGCAGGTTATACCTATGGGGAAGAACTTATATGGTACCACCGAGTTTCAGAGTTGTATTTATTCACTAAACATGTACATTCAGACAGCTCAAATCAGATCATCATTGGGGTCTAGGTAAGGGGGACAGTATGGGTATTTAGAGGCTGTTTGCGCCTGTTAGGACTTATGGCGATTGTATGTTATTTTTACCTGCCGGTCTTATGGGGTCCAGGTAAGGTTATTATTTGCTATGTGCTTTAGATGGTATCTTATTGAGGAAAGGTAAGTTATTGTACTTATGTTTTACTCCTGACCTTTTGTTCAGTCCCTACACTTCAGTTTCAGTTTTCAGTTTGCCTTACATGCTCGGTACATTATTTTGTATTGATGCCCCATTGCATGGGACCGCTGAATTTATGCGTGCAGTTTCTGAGCGACGACCAGACAGACTTGTCGGGTAGCATACCCGAGCTATCAGTAGGTTGGTTGACTCCTTTCCTTTCTGGGGTCGCTAGAGTTTTAGTGGTTTGCCTTTTTCCATTTATAGTTTTTGGGTAGGTTGGGGCCTTGTCCCACCATGTATTGTATTCATAGAGACTTGCAGACTAGTCAGTTGGGTTGCATAGCTACGATGGTGGCCATTTTGGCCTTGTATGTTTATTAGTTATTGTGTGTTGCCAATTAGGTCTTGTAGTTGTTTTGTTGGTAGTTTAGCGGCTCATTGGCCTAGTTTACATTGGGTATCCATGGTTTCAGTTTTTAACAGAGATCATGGTGTCCTTGACAGTCCGCATAGCATTTATGCTTTCCTAGATATCATGACGGTCAAAAAAAGGACTTATGTTCTACGTGCTTATTGCTTTATATGAACTATTGGGAGTAGCTATATTCTTTTTAGAGTTGTTGACAGGGTCTTTGCTGACCGAGGGTGGATTTGTAAGCCAAAATATACTTGTTTGTTTTCTTAATTGTGCGTGGTTGATATGCGCCATTGGCAAATAGTTCAGCAGGGTCAACTTTGGCCTAAGTTTTGGCATTAGATGCAAGTTGCTCCCCCCGAGTTTGCAGCGTGATAGTTTTCTTTAAGTTGGGGGTGGGTATACTCTTTTGATTTGGTGCCCTTGTTAGAGTTGATTATAATTGATATCATTATTTGTCCCTTATCGGGTATGTTTTCATTGTATGTCTTTATTAATGTGACTTTTCTCATAATTTATATTTTACCCTCGCTGGGCTTGATCTTATTAATTTTGGATGTGAGTATGTCATATTGTCGGGTTAGTCCTACACAATAATATTTATACCACCCGTGCCTTGTAAATCGTGCTTAGTGCCTATAGCAAGCCTCATTCTCAAATGATCCATGAGCGCTTAGTTTAAATATCACCTTTGTAGATATTAGTTAGCTTTTAATAAACTCCAAGGGTTTTTTTTATAACACGATTCTTTCCCAAGGAGAAAAAAAATTCTTTCTTTATTTTTGTGTCAAACCGGGTGAGATTTTCCAATGATAGATGTCGATTTTCTCCGACATGGTAGAGGACACTATTGAGGTATTCATGGACGACTTCTCTATTGTTACTGACTCATTTGATGATTGTTTATCCCATCTGAGTTGTGTGTTATGAAGGTGTGAAGAGTGCAACTTGGTACTGAACTAGGAGAAATGTCATTTTATGGTCAAGGAAGGTATTTTTTTGGGCCACCAGATTTCTAAAAAAGGGATTGAGGTTGACAAGGCCAAGATAGAGGTGATTGAAAAATTGCCTCCTCCAATTTCAATGAAAGGGATTCGAAGTTTCTTAGGGCATGTTGGGTTCTATCGCAGGTTTATAAAGAACTTTTCTAAGATTGTGCATCCCTTGTGCAAGCTATTAGAGAAGGATGTGAAGTTTGTGTTCGATGAGGCGTGTTTGAAGGCATTTGAATGCCTAAAGTTGTAATTAATCTCAGCCCCCATTATTGTTGTGCCTGATTGGTTTGAGCTATTTGAGGTGATGTGTGATACTAGTGGAATAGCGCTAAGAGCAGTCCTAGGCCAGAAATGAGAGAAGATTCTTCACCTAATTTACTATTCTAGTAAAGCACTGAACCCTGCTCAAAAGAACTACATTGTGACCGAACAGGAGCTTCTAGTTGTGGTGTTTGCATTTGAAAAGTTCAGATCTTATTTGCTTGGCACCAAGGTGATAGTGCACATAAACCATGCAACTCTCAGGTATCTTATGGCGAAGAAGGATGCTAAGCCTAGGTTGATTCGTTGGGTGCTGTTGTTGCAAGAATTTGACTTTGAAGTCAAGGATCGCAAAGGTACAGTAAATCAGGTGGCTGATCACTTGTCCAGACTTAAAGATGAGGCAATGTTGCGGCTGAAAGATGAGCTTGAGATTGATGATGCCTTCCCAGATGAACAGGTATTGGCTGCTTCTCAGGATTGATCCCATGGTATTCAAACATTGCCAACTACTTAGCAAGTGATATAGTTTCTCCGGACTTGACAGTCCGTCAACGGAGGAAGTTCATGTCTGATGTGAAGAAGTTTCTCTAGGAAGAGCATTATTTGTACCGTGTATGCGGTGAAACCATGATTCGTAGATGCATAGCTGAAACAGAGATGGAAGATATCCTTGAGGTGTGCCACTCATCACTTGTAAGAGGACATCATGGTGGCACTCGGATAGCCTACAAGATCTTACAATGCAGCTACTACTAACCGACCCTCTACAAGGATGCTCATGAGTACGCGAGGGCCTGTAATCGATGCTAAAGGGAAGGAAGTATATCAAGGAAGAATGAGCTTCCTCTTACTCCTATCCTCGTGATTGAATCGTTTGATGTATGGGGAATCAATTTCATGGGTCCTTTTGTGATGTCGAATGGTATGAGGTATATATTAGTGGATGTTGACTATGTGTCAAAATAGGTGGAGGCAGTAGCACTTCCCAATAATGAAGGCAAGAGTGTCACAATATTCTTGAAAAAGAATATCTTCTGCAGATTCGACACACCGCGAACAATGATCAGTGTTGGAGGGTCTCACTTTTGTAATAAGCTATTAAGGGATCTACTTGAGAAATATGGGGTGAGGCAAGGTGTAGCGACACCTTATCATCCTCAGATGAGTGGGCAAGTAGAGGTCTTTAATCAGAAAATTAAATCCATCCTTTCAAAGACGGTGAATGTGCACAGAATAAATTGGTCTAGGAAGCTAAATGATGCCCTATGGGAATATCGGACAGCTTACAAGACTCCCATAGGTATGTCACCATACAAACTTGTATTCGAAAAAGCATGTCATCTTTCGGTGGAGCCTGAGCATAAGGCCATGTGGGCTCGTAAAAAGCTGAACATAGACTGGTGTGCCGCATCCTATTAGCGACTTGGTCAGTTAAATAAACTTTATGAGTTTCATCTAGCATATGAAAGTTTAGCACTGTACAAGGAGAAGATGAAGATGTACCACG
The DNA here is from genome assembly GCA_003996215.1 of Jaltomata sinuosa. Lineage (NCBI taxonomy): Eukaryota > Viridiplantae > Streptophyta > Magnoliopsida > Solanales > Solanaceae > Jaltomata > Jaltomata sinuosa. The sequence continues at coordinate 107,750 of QJPP01001886.1, forward strand.
ATCAGAAAATTAAGAAGAGAGATTTTCAGTTAGGCGACCTGCATCTGCTCTACAATTCATAACACCGCTTGTTTCCAGGCAAGATTAAGTCTAAATGGATGGGGCCATTTCGAGTGGTATAAGTATTCCATCATGGCGCTATAGAGATTGAGAATCATGATGGCAAATAGGTCAAGACAAATGGTCAGCGTATCAAAGCCTATTTGGAGATGCTGAAAAAATCAAGATGGTGGAAGCTTGGGAACTTGGTGAAGTTTTATTAACCAAGTAACCTGCATCGTGCCGCAACGTTAAATTAGGCGCTGCATGGGAGGCAACCCATGAAGGAAACTTGATGAATTCTGAGTAGTCAAGTGACCTACTTCGTGCCTCGATGTTAAATCAGGTGTTTTATGGGAGGCAACCCATGAACTAACATTTGTTTAACTATGTAGGAGTTGGTGAATTTGAAGAGAGTAAATTTTGTAGAAAAAGGGCCCCATGGGCTCCTGTGATAGGCCATAGACGGTGCCACGCTTGTGAGAAATAGATGTGCACTAAGGAAAATCAAAAAAAAGTCACTGGTCCATTCCCACGGCCGGCCATGATGGGACATCACAGCCTCAACGAGCATGGGAAATGGCCATGCAAACAGCAAACTCAGGGTAAAAGCCACTGGCCTATTCCCACATCCTGAGATGACAAGTCATCGCATCCCCGATGGGCATGGGAATTGGGTCTCCAATGCCCAGGTAAGTATTGTGTTACGGGACATCACATGCTCCACAGGCATCGCAACTGCCCATCATTTGGGTCAGTTAAAGGGTCAATTAAGTTTTAAAATTACCAACCCAACCCGAACCGGCTTTCCCTTCCCCTTAACCCGCATTTAAGAAGGATTTGACCTCATTTAATTAAGGTCAATACATTCAAACTCCCTCTATAACTCACGTCTCTCCCCCGTTATTCACTACCATAACTTTCTTCCTTCCATAAACCCCATTAACAATCAAATCTCCTCCCTTTAAAAGTTTTCCACTCATAGTTCAACATCACTAGGCACTACAAACGACACTTTCTACAAAAGCCACTCAAAGAGTTCAACAAATTCTGCAAACATAGTAATTGAACTTTTAAATTTAAATATCGATCACCAAGTTATGTTAAAGTGATGATGCCCACGGGTTAATATATGTGTGAAATATCGTGTATAATGAATCCTAGACTATGAAAGTGTTTATGTGTATGTGTTGTTGTAGTTGTATTCTAGAAACTAAGGTTGCTGATTTGCTATTGTAAATCTATGAGGATGATTGGGGAGATGGGAATAATACGTTCGAAATTGAAGGTGTGAGGTATTTTGAAAACAATATAGGGTTGTGGATCACGTGAGAAAAGCACTTGTACTTTTGGTGTAAGACTAAGAGTTCTTAATATGTAAGAAGGATATTTTATGAATTATTTTGAATACACAATGGTTTTATGTTAAGTTTTTAAGTCAAGCAAGTTTCAAAATAAAAGTCGAGAAAAGTTATTATAAATTCCATTAAGAAATTCTTTGAAAATTTGGGTCAAATGTCTCAAAGTTTTTTCCCAATATATAAAGATTTAGGAGGCCTCCAACCTATAAAATTGAAGTTCTACGAGTCTAGTTTCCAACGCACTAAACCGTTCGTCCATACGACTTCAGAATAGAGAGATATTCATATTTTCGTAAGACTGCACAAGAAGGCACGTCAAGGTGGGCCCCTAGCCCCAAGTCAATTTAGCTTTATATTAGCTGATTTCTCTTTGTATTAAATCATAAAATTCCCCCAAAAACTACTGAAAATCAGAGGGAAAGCCCCTAAATAATCCATGGACCTTTATGCTTCCAATTCGGAAGTTTAACGAAAGTTGCTCTATGTCGCGAGCTCGTCATTTTGGTGTAGTTTATCCCGTTGATTTTGGGGAGTATCTTCCTGGGTGTTGTGGCAGAGAGATAGCAGCTGATTATTGAGTATATTTCAGTAGCTACATAGTTATATTGGCAAGGTAAGGACCCCGTACACTTATATATTTATTGAATTGAGATTCTAAGCTTCTAGTTATGAAAAGTTATAGTTGTTGATGACTTGTAGTAGTTTCTTGTTGATTTTGGCTTCGCATGTTGTTAATTCAAAGAGGCAGATTGTTTAGCTTGGTATTTCAAAGGTTTTTTTCAAGTAAATCATTCCCCTACGACCCTCCTTCGTAATTACATGTTCTAGTATCATTTTTATAGCTTTTCGAGCAACAAAGTGGTTTTTTTGATACTGTGGCTTTGGACAGCCCCTTTATCTTATTATTATTGTGTATTGATGGTGTTAAGGTGTTGGAGGGACTGGGGGTTGATTTTATTCTTATCAGAATCATGTAAGATGGTTATTGGATTGAATGACGTGAAGTACGCCTTGAAATAGTGCCTCTTCGCTCCTTCGAGATGTGGTTACCATATTGTTGTTGGATTTAGCTGTTGTTTATTATTGTTAGTAGACTCATTTTATGATTTGGACTTGGCTGGTCGCGAGTATGACATTGATTCCTTATCGATTGGTTATGGCTCATTCTTGTAGCCTTGTTGATTCTCATATTTATTGCATTACATTTGGTTGGTCAAGCTTCATAGCAACACCTTTAGGGCTTCAGCTGAAAGGCATGTTAAGGCTTCCTTTTCACTTTCTAGAATGAACTTTAAGGCTAAATCTTGTATAGAATGTGTAGCATCATTATTCGACTAGTGGCCTTATAGTAATGAGTTTTTCCCCACAGCATGATATAGCGACCATCAGCAGTACTCTATTCCATACTTAGTGGCCCAGAAAAGCATGTTATAATTATATTGAGGTCACATGTGATTACATGATATTATTGTGTTGTTTTTATTATCTTGTTGCCGCTTATGAGCTTCTTTTGGCCTCAGTGGACACTGGCACTGTAGGGTGTTGGAGCCTATATTCTGGTTACTATTACTATGCCTTCGGGCCGGGCAGACTATACCTATAGGATGGGCAGGTTGTACCTACAGGGCAGCAGTTACATTATATCACCATGCCTTCTAGCCGAGCAGACCATACCAACGGGATGGGCAGGCTATACCCATGGGGCAGCAGTTACATTACATTACCGTGTCTTTGGGTCGAGCAAATCGTGCCTACGGGCCAGGCAGACTATACCTATGGGATGGGCAGGTTATACCTATGTGGCAGAACTTATATGGTACCACCGAGCTTCAGAGTTGTATTGATTCACTAAACATGTACATTCAGACAGTTCAAATCAGATCATCATTGGGGTCTAGGTAAGGGGGACAGTATGGGTATTTAGAGACTGTTTGCGCCTGTTAGGACTTATGGCGATTGTATGTTATTTGTACCTGCCGGTCTTATGGGGTCCAGGTAAGGTTATTATTTTCTATGTTCTTTAGATGGTATCTTATTGTAGAAAGGTAAGTTATTGTACTTATGTTTTACTCCTGACCTTTTGTTCAGTCCCTACACTTCAGTTTCAGTTTTCAGTTTGCCTTACATGCTCGGTACATTATTTTGTATTGATGCCCCATTGCATGGGACCGCTGAATTTATGCGTGCAGTTTCTGAGCGACGACCAGACAGACTTGTCGGGTAGCATACCCGAGCTATCAGTAGGTTGGTTGACTCCTTTCCTTTCTGGGGTCGCTAGAGTTTTAGTGGTTTGCCTTTTTCCATTTATAGTTTTTGGGTAGGTTGGGGCCTTGTCCCACCATGTATTGTATTCATAGAGACTTGCAGACTAGTCAGTTGGGTTGCATAGCTACGATGGTGGCCATTTTGGCCTTGTATGTTTATTAGTTATTGTGTGTTGCCAATTAGGTCTTGTAGTTGTTTTGTTGGTAGTTTAGCGGCTCATTGGCCTAGTTTACATTGGGTATCCATGGTTTCAGTTTTTAACAGAGATCATGGTGTCCTTGACAGTCTGCATAGCATTTATGCTTTCCTAGATATCATGACGGCCTTGACGGCCAAAAAAGGACTTATGTGCTGCGTGCTTATTGCTTTATATGAACTATTGGGAGTAGCTATATTCTTTTTAGAGTTGTTGACAGGGTCTTTGCTGACCGAGGGTGGATTTGTAAGCCAAAATGTACTTGTTAGTTTTCTTAATTGTGCGTGGCTGATATGCGCCATTGGCAAATAGTTCAGCAGGGTCAGCTTTGGCCTAAGTTTTGGCATTAGATGCCAGTTGCTCCCCCCGAGTTTGCAGCGTGATAGTTTGCTTTTAGTTGGGGGTGGGTATACTCTTTGATTTGGTTCCCTTGTTGGGCTTGATTATAATTGATATCATCATTTGTCCCTTATCGGGTATGTTTTCATTGTACGTCTTTATTAATATGAATTTTCTCATAATTTATATTTTACCCTCGTCAGGCTTGATCTTATTAATTTTGGATGTGAGTATGTCATATTGTCGGGTTAGTCCTACACACTAATTTTTTTACTACTCTTGCCTTGTAAATCGTGCTTAGTGCCTATAGCAAGCCTCATTCTCAAACGATCCATGAGCGCTTAGTTTAAATATCACCTTTGTAGATATTAGTTAGCTTTGAATAAACTCCAAGGGTTTTTTTATAACACGATTCTTTCCCAAGGAGCAAAAAAATTCTTTCTTTATTTTTGTGTCAAACCGGGTGAGATTTTCCTATGATAGATTGAGAGGCAACTTTCTTAAGGGAAAATGCCAAAGTTTGGTGTTTAGTTTGAGTCCATGTTGCACTTGTCTTTAATGGAACCACTAAAAAAATTTCTTGGAAAAAGAATTTGAAAATTGAGAAAAGAGGGAAAAATAATTTTTGAAAAAGCATTCTCTTGTCATGACTTGCACATTCTCCATTTAGCTTGATTGATTCACAAATGAGTTGTGTAGCAATCGAAATAGCTTGTCGGAAGTCATTAATTTCAATTGAATTTGAGAATAATTGTGGATTCTTTGTGATGTGATGCCTTGTGTGGTAAGGTTTACTTTGTTCTTGTGCATTGTATGTCGTCTAGAACTTCCCCCGAATGTAATGCAAGGCAAAATCCTAGACGTTGCTTAGCTTAGAAGATGACATTAGGCCTTTTTTGAATAGCCACTTTACCCAAAAGTTCCTTCCCTTAAATTGATCCTAGTCAACCCCTTTGAGCCTTTAACCTTTACTTGGCACCCAATATTAGACACCTTGACCCTTTTTAATCCTATATCTTGGCACCCATCCTCCCTAATTACTAGAAATTAAAGCGTAGGCTAAAATCCTAAGTTTGGGGGGGATACCAATGAAATATGGAATGTTGAATTAGGCAAAAGCCTAAGTTTAGAGATGTGTGCATTAATGTTGGAAAAAGGAGTTGAGCTTCAATGTGAGGTAGCACCCTATGCTTATCTTGTGAATTGCTTGAAAGTGTCAAAAGATGAATGAATGAATGAAAAAGAATAGAGTGGTGCTACCAAATGAGCTAAATAAAAGATTGTTTGGAAGAATAGTTGTTGGAAAAACTTGGGTTATGAGAGAGAGGAATAAGATGAAGTTGGATCAAATATATGAGTGGTGTACTTGAATGCCTAATGGTAGCATTACAGATGTTTAGTCACTTGAGCCAAATGAAATCCTCACATTAACCCTAGCCTACATAGTTACCCACAAGTCCTTAGTGATTCTGAGCTTTGCAACTCTACATTAGTCGTGAATTACATAAAGGGCAAGCCTTTGGTTCTACTTAAGTGCACTTGAACTTCTTTGAGAGAGTGAGCATCTTTGTATTCTCTTATAATCCCTATATTATGAATTGCATGATTGTGAATGGAATTCTCTCTTGTGGTGAGTAGCATTATATCCTTGGAGTGAATAGTGAAGTCTTGACATCAATTGAGAGGAATGAATGAAATAAGTTATGTAGTGAATCTCGAGGCAAACCTTGAAGTTTTATACCAATGACTTGAGAAGCTTGATGATCTTGTTTTAAAGGAAAGGTTTTCCTGATTTTGAATGAAAATTAAAGTTTCTTGTAAAGGGCTTTTGAAATGAGTGTATTCGCTTTGTGCTTGTGGTGGTACCAAACGAGATTAGTGTTTTTGTTTGAGTCTTTTGTTTTGAGTCTTTTGTTTATTATTTTCTTTTGATTTGAGTCATAGTAGTTTGTGTTATCCTTGTGTCTTGAGAAGTTTGAGTCAATCCTTGGCTTTATGAGTACTTTGCTTGATGAAAAGCAATAGTTCAAGTTTGAGGGTTTGATAAGTTGGTAATCTATCAACTTATTTAGCTCTTAATTTGGTGCTATTTATAAGGATTTTATGCTTCTATTCTCTTATATGCAGGCATTCTTGAATATTGAAGATAAAAGAGGATTTCAACCCAAATGGACTCTAAAAGGAAGATAATTCAAGAGATGATCGGGAGAGAAGAAATTTGCCAAGGATATGCGTAGGAAAATGTGTGTCAAAAGATGGAACCTGCATTTCGCAGATGCCAAAGCAAGTGGAGCATGGAATACTGCCTACAAATCTAGGCACATGCATGCCGCAAGTCATCAAGGTTGGTTGCAGGTGCCCGCGCAGATAGAGCCACAGGCGAGCACTTCACACTGACTACAAGACTTGGCACCTGTGTGCCCCAAGTCATCAAGGGCGGTCGCAGGTTTCAGAGCAGGTGGAGTCGCAAGTGACCCAAAGGCCAAAACGGTTCAGAAAAGCTATAGCGTAATTGGAAAGCTTCCAAGGCCCTTTTTGGGATCTGTGCAAGGATTTTACATTAAGTTTTTCTTCAATTGGGATATTATACATAGAGTACACTTTGTAGTATATTCTAGAGCTTCTTCTTCCTTTAAATTTGTGAGAAAACTTCATTGTTAACAACTTTAAAGCTTGGAATTGTAGATAGTTTATGAATATGAATGGAATTGATGATTACCCACTTGGTATTGTCACGCCCTGAGCTACCCCTGGACATGACACAGTGCTTAGTGTCATAAGTAATCCCAAGCTAACCCATGGCATGGCATATCTATACAAGTTCAATTTTTAAAACATACACTGTGCGGAAGCTAATAACAATTTAATAATTGAAATGGAAAGAACCCAAATATCTGAATATATGAAATATATAAATAGTATAGTGCTGACTGAAAACAACACTAATAACTGCTGAAATCTAGTCTATGTCTGAAAGCCTCTAACTGATATGAGTTACTGGGATATACCCCCAGCTAACTCTAACAGGACTGAAATCGAAAAGTAAATACTGAAGGTAAAGCATGTCTATCATCCTCGAAATATGAGACCTCACAATTGAGCTACTGAGTATGGACTAGAAGTCGACTAAGCGCGTTCTGGATGCTGAGTGCCTGAACCTACATCATAAAATGATGTAGCACAAAAGTATGCGTCAATACTTTGAAAGAACTAGGCATGCAGGATATGTACTAAGCTGGTCAATAAAGAACTAAACATAAAAATAGGTAAACTGAAATATAACTGAAAGCTGAACTGAATACAATGAACAAGTACAAATCATGAATATAACATGTTGAACTGAATACTGACATAAATATTGAGTACATGGTCAATGCAACATGAAATCTGACTGTGGGAGGTACTGTTAATCGACATACCCCAAGTTGAGCTAACTATGCGGCCAACCTGTAACCCTGTATGGAAGGGTGTTCATACCTTGCCAAGGGTATGAACAAGTCTGACGTGGATCCACTACTAATATCCACAGGGGACAAAGATGTTCAGTCTAGTCTGACAGCTGACTCCTTTAATACCTACGGTGGCGCCGTAGTTCTGGGACTTGGGGACTACTACTAAAGGCCTTAGCCTAAACTGATAGCTAAGCCTTCATCCCCTTATCCACTTGGTACTAAGTCTACTCCCAACTATATATAAGCAACACTGCACTGAAGTAATGGATAGCTCAAAGTACTGATAATTAACTAAGAATGCAACATACTTATACTGAAAGATATGACATTCGATTTCTGAAGCATGATTATCTGACTGATCTGCCTAGCAAGCATAATTTATGAAGTACTAAAAATTATCACAAGCTAGGGTTCTGAATTCTATACATGAACTGTAGTAATCATCCAAGAAACATGAACTAAACATCATATGTAAATTATAGCATCTGAATATCAAAGAAAAACTCTAAGGTTTATGAACCCTAGGTCTAATCAATCATGGAGAAACCTGAAGGACTGGCTGAATTCTAGGGACCTAATGGGTGAAAGGAACCCACTAGTGAAATCTCACATACCTGGTGAAGAAAACTATGGAGAAATCCTTTGGATTTGGGGGCTGAACTTGAAGAAGACCTCTGCATGTTCTTGAGAGAAAACAGTAGCCTTTTTCTCTTCTTTCTTTCTATGTCCGATGAATTTAGGAGAATAGATGTTTTAGGTAATTTTTGGCTAATTAATCAGGCTTAAAATAACCAAAATGACATAGCATAGGCCTTAAAAGAGGTAAGAAAAGTCCAAAACACCCCTGGTAACATAAAAGAATTCTGCTGGAAAAATCATGACTCAGGTTCTATGGATGGGTTCCACGGCTCGTGGAAACTTCCATGGCTCATGGAACCCTGTCGTGGTTCCTAGGTCCTTTGCCTAGATGCGGGTCTGAGTTCCACGACTTGGGTTCACGACCCGTGGAACCTTCCACGGTCCATAGAACCCAATCATGGTTCTCAGAGGAATGGCTGGTCTCAGGTCTGGTTCCATGACTTGGGTTCACAACCCGTGGAACCTTCCACGGTCCGCAGAACCCAATCGTGGTTCTCAGAGAAATTGTCAGTTCTCAGATCTGATTCAACGAATCCTATTCACGACTTGTGGAAACTTCCACGGGTCATGGGTTCAACTCGTGATTCCTGCTGACAGTTGGAAAAATATTTTTCTTCTGGTTTTTCTGAGCTAAGTCTAGGCTAGAAGTTCTGGAGTGTTACAATATCTCCCCCTTGGGATCATTCGTACTCGAATGAAGACTAAAAAACTGAGTTTGGAGGGAAAGAGATGTAATCCCTACCAACTGAGTACTAGAAACTGATATCTAACTGGACTGAGTCCCATGAATATGCAATTATGGTGAAATGCAAGGATAACTGAGGGAACAAGGTACTGATACTTAATTACACAAGAGTAAACTGAGAGACTAGAGAGGAACTATTACTTCAAGCTGAAACTGAATCGGAAGGGAAGAGGTTAGGGTACTTGGCCATCATGGCTGCTTTTGCTTGCCAAGTAGCTCCCTCTACGGATTGATTCCTCCACAAAACTTTTACTGAAGCGACCTCCTTATTTCTCAACCTACGAACTTGACGATCAAGAATCTCAACCGGAACCTCCTCATAGGTGAGGCTATCCTTCACAGCCACACTCTCTAAAGGCACTATCGTTGTCGGATCACCAACACACTTCTTCAACAAAGAAATGTGAAAGACTGGATGAACCGCTGCTAATTCTGCTGGCAACTCTAACTCATAAGCCACATTACCGATCCTCTTCAAGATTCTGTAAGGACCTATATACCTGGGACTAAGCTTCCCCTTCTTTCCAAATCTCATCACCCCCTTCATGGGTGACATTTTCAGGAAAACCCAATCATCAATTTCAAACTCTAAGTCCATTCTCCTCACATCTGCATAGGACTTTTGACGACTCTGAGCTGTTTTCAATCTCTCCCTGATAAGTTGAACTTTCTCCATAGCCTCATGTACCGAATACGGTCCAACTAAGGCTGTTTCACCTACTTCAAACCAACCAACCGATGATCTACACCTATGCCCATAGAGTGCCTCATATGGGGCCATCTGAATACTAGAGTGAAAGCTATTATTGTAGGCAAATTCTATGAGAGGTAGGTGATCATCCCAACTATCCTTGAAATTGATCACGCATGCTCTCAACATATCCTCTAAGGTCTGAATGGTATGCTCTGCCTGACCATCCGTCTGCGGATGAAATGTTGTACTGAGATTCACCTGATTACCAAGACCCTTCTGGAATGATCTCCAGAAGTGAGATGTAAACTGAGGACCTCTATCTGAGATGATAGACAGGGGAACCCCACGCAACCTGACTATCTCGCTGATGTAGAGTTTGGCATAATCCTCCGCTGAATCGGTAGTCTTGACTGCAAAGAAATGAGCTGACTTAGTGACTATATCCACTATCACCCAAATGGAGTCATGTTGTCTGCGAGTACGAGGCGATCCCATAATGAAATCCATGTTAACCACTTCTCACTTCCAAGTATGAATGCTAATCTCCTGAGTCACACCTCCTGGTTTCTGAGGTTCTACCTTAACCTGCTGACAGTTGGGACACTTAGACACAAAATTTACGATGTCCCTCTTCATGTCAATCCACCAATAGACTTCCCATAGATTACGGTACATCTTAGTGGCACCTAGATGAATGGAATATCTGGAATTATGGGCTTCTGTAAGGATCTGCTGCCTTAAATATCTGAATATATGAAATATATGAAATATATAAATATATAAATAGTATAGTGCTGACTGAAAATAACACTAACAACTGCTGAAATCTATTCTATGTCTGAAAGCCTCTAACTGATATGAGTTACTGGGACATGCCCCCAACTAACTCTAACAGGACTGAAACCAAAAAATAAATACTGAAGGTAAAGCATGCCTATCATCCTCGAACTATGAGGACTCACCATTGAGTTGTTGAGTACGGACTGAAAGTCGACTAAGCGCGATCTGGATGCTGAGTGCCTGAACCTACATCATGAAATGATGTAGCACAAAAGTATGCATCAGTACTTTGAATGTACTGAGCATGCAGTATATGTACAAAGCTAGGAAATAAAGAATTAAACATAAAAATAGGTACACTGAAATATAACTGAAAGCTGAACTAAATACAATGAACAAGTACAAATCATGAATATAACATGTTGAACTTAAAAACTGACATAAATACTGAGTTCATGGTCAATGCAACATGAAATCTGACTGTGGGAGGTACTGTTAACCGACATACCCCAAGTTGAGCTAACTATGGGGCCAACCTGTAACCCTGGATGGAAGGGTGTTCATACCTTGCCAAGGGTACGAACAAGTCTGGCGTGGATCCACCACATATGTCCACAAGGGACAAGGATGTGCAGCCTAGTCTGACAGCTGACTCCTTTAATACCTACGGTGGCGCCGTAGTTCTGGGACTTGGGGACTACTACTAAAGGTCTTAGGCTAAACTGGCAGTTAAGCCTTCATCCCCTCGTCCACTCAGTACTAAATCTACTCCCAACTGAATATAAGCAACAATGCACTGAAGTAATGGATAGCTCAAAGTACTGATAATTAACTGAGAATGCAACATACTTATACTGAAAGATATGACATTCGATTTCTGAAGCATGATTATCTGACTGATCTGCCTAGCAAGCATAAATTATGAAGTACTGAAAATTATCACAAGCTAGGGTTCTGAATTCTATACATGAAGTGTAGTAATCCTCCAAGAAACATGAACTAAGCATCATATGTAAATTATAGCATCTGAATATCAAAGAAAAACTCTAAGGTTTATGAACCCTAGGTCTAATCAATCATGGAGAAACCTGAAGGACTGGATGAATTCTAGGGACCTAATGGGTGAAAGGAACCCACTAGTGAAATCCCACATACCTGGTGAATAAAACTACGGAGAAATTCTTTAGATTTGGGGGCTGAACTTGAAGAAGACCTCTGCCTGTTCTTGAGAGAAAGCAGTCGCCTCTTTCTCTTCTTTTCTTTCTAAGTCCGATGAATTTATATAGATATTTTAGGTAGTTTTTGGCTAATTAATCAGGCTTAGAATAACCAAAATGACGTAGCATAGGTCTTAAAATAGGTACAAAAAGTCCAAAATACCCCTGGGAAAATAAAAGAATTTAGTTGAAAAATCGCGACTCAGGTTCTACGGATGGGTTCCACGGCTCGTGGAACCCTGTCGTGGTTCCTGGGTCCTTTGCCTAGCTGCAGGTCTGAGTTCCACGACTTGGGTTCATGACCCATGGAACCTTCCACGGTCCGTAGAACCCAATCGTGGTTCTCAGAGAAATGGCTGATCTCAGGTCTAGTTCCACAACTTGGGTTCACGACCCGTGGAACCTTCCACAGTCCGTAGAACCCAATCGTGGTTCTCAGAGAAATTGTCAGTTCTCTGATCTGATTCCATGAATCCAATCCATGACTCATGGAAACTTCCACGGGTCATGGGTTCAACTCGGGATTCCTGCTGACAGTTGGAAAAATATTTTTCTTCTGGTTTTTCTGAGCTAAGTCTGGGCTAGAAGTTCTGGAGTGTTACAGGTATATTTTATTTTTCCTTCACTATGAGTAGCTAAATTCCTTTCTAGGGGTTTGTGCAATGATGGGTGTTTGAAATATAGATTGGATATTAATTATTTGTAATTATAATTGATTATTATGTGTGGGTTTAGTGAATCCTCTAAGTTTTAATTAAATAATTGATAGTTACAAATATTAATTTAGCTTTCTAATTATGTTCTTTCTTGAGAGAAATTCTATAATTGGGTGAGGATTCCTAGTAAGGATTTGAGAATTCTATCAATAGTTGAGGCTAGAAATAGCTCAACGCACTTAAGCCATTTGTTTGTATTGTTGCTAAGCCTTAAGGGTTAGAAAGAATCCAAGTCTTATACATGTTTGATTGGTTGAGAAGAACTTGAATATACCTTTAACCAAGGCTACCCATGCTTTAATTGAAAATAAGCTAAGTAGTAATCCAAATTTCAATGTATGACTCCATCGAAAGCATACCCCTAGTCTCTCCATCCTTGATAGTTAACAATTGTGTTACTTGTTGTCTTGCATACTAAATCAAATACTTATTTAAACTTTTCCCCCATTTTCTTTTATTGTTTAGATACTATGCATGCTTGTGCGAATTGATTTACGAACTTTGGTAAATCTCCACTCCAATTCTCGTGGATTTGATCCCGACTCTTGTTGGGTAATTATTTTGTGATGATTGTAGCCACCTCCTTAACCGAATAATTGTTTTGGACGTTATCAACTATCGACCGCGAATCTCAGCAGAACTTCGAATAACCAATAGTGCTCAGGATCTTTGTTGCCCTTTTTCCCCTTCATTTTCACGTTGAGGCTCCAACGAGGACTCCGATCACGATAGAAAAAACATAGTGCTAGAAAATGGTACACACAATGGAAGCATTCCAGGAACATGCTGCTTACATGAATAATAGACAATAAACACCAACACGTAGTACATACAAAGCGTGCTGAAAATTTAACTCAAGAATTATCTCTCAAAGCGTGAGTAGATATCTTAAAGCAAATTCTACTCTAGTTCTACCGTCTTCTACAGTTATTCCAAATTCATAGTCGAACTCTCTCAATACTTGAGTGGACAAGTATTGTGTAAAAATTGATTCTCTTTTCTAGGTTGGAAGAACCCCTACTTAAAGAGACTTTTTCTCAGTCCAAGAAGGAGAACAAAAGGCACGCCTGCTTCTTAAAACAAGAAACACGTTTGTTTTCTTTCTTTCCCCTAGAAAATAGGATTCTGAGTTTTAGTTAAATATGGGCAATGTAGGGACTACGAAATTAATTATTGAGGTTTCCTATTATAGAAATAATTCAAATGTTTAATTTGAATTATTCTTACCATAATAAATTACAAATCATTCCATTAGAAATTCGTAATTGCACTCCTCTATTTATATTTTAAAATTTCTCATTGAACACTTATGTAATTCCATATGTTAAGATTATAGATACTAATCAATAAATTAAATTACTGACGAATTTAATTCAATGATTAATTTCCTTTAGGGCAATGCTTAACTTATTTCATATGTCGGATTCATAAATCCACCGGCCGAATTTACACATGAAAACTTATAAGCATCTCATAAAAGGCGTGTCATCAATCTCTATACCGAGACATGGATTCCATCAACTAACTTATTATTTCACCAATATATATTATTATCATCCAATCTACCAGGCATATTGATCTATCTCAGGATCTCACCTTTTAATAAATCAAAAGGATAATTAATATATACAGCTCATAATAGTTATATCAAGATTGAGAATATAAATACATTTAATAGTTTAGAGTATATGTTTTTATCAGTCAGTCTAAAACATCTATCTCTACTCGGTCATACAGTTAGTTTGCCTTCTTTTCAATAAAAAAAGATGTCGTTGTTACCAGGATTCGAACACTCAACTAAGGGGACCTAGCACTCTAACTTCCACTTCAGAACCAAAGCACCCATCAGCTCTTTAGGTCTAAGGGTGCTCACGAATAGGTTATATCAAATTTTCAGTATTTTCTATATACGTAAAGAAAGTTTTCGTCGGGGTCAATGGGTGCTCGAGCACCCAATACGTTACACGTGGATCCGCCCCTGATTCTCGTAATCAAGATAAATTACTTTTAATCTCGTGCTACGCATTCTGATGGTTTGTCGAAATTCTCATCTATGATTGTGAACTATAACTTTAACTTATAAGAACTGATGATTTAATCTTCTGTGTATAAGCTTAAACTCTATACACTAAATCATCTACTATATAAGTTGAGAACACATATATGACAAAGTGATCTATTTAAGGTAACACTTTATTGAATTGAATAAATAAATAATACTATATCAAAACGCATGATTAATTAGTATGGCCTAACACATAGATCAAGTTCTTATATTGAATCTAGTGAGAGCAGTTGATCCCATAGTATGCAACTCTCTAAACCCGTGAATGAAATTGAGCTCGGCCGATGAAAGGATATTTGAAAATAGGGAGAGAAAATCGGAGGGAAAAATGATTGCTGAACTGATGGATGTAAAATATGGCTTGAATAAGGGTATACAAGTATATTGAGTATTTGCTAGAAAACCCGAGTATAGCTGCGTTTGGTAATTTATTGAAACTATCTCTATGTTTGGTAAATATGGCGTATAAGATTGCCTAGTTAGGTAATAATCACTTTAGGGGGAGGACAATGACCAGAAATTGGTGGGGTCTCAAATTGGTGTCAATTGCCCACAACAGATGCGCTAGAGCTTCGATGAGACATTAAGCTTAAGTTACAAGTTGTAACTTACAACCCATTTGGCAACTTTCAAGCTACGACAGTCAACCATACATCTAAAATTGCGAACGAACCAAATGATCCGAAACAAGATAAAGAAAATGACATGAGAACTTCATATTCAATTATTCATTTATACCATGCACTGTCACTATCTGATTCTATACTGGTACACACAATTGACATTGGGAATACTTTTCGCAAACTTGTCATAATAGTCGTAAATTCATATACCTCAGAATGCAAATCAGGTCTCTAAGAGACGCGCTTTCCCCCAGTTATATTCTACGGGGGCACAGACAATGTAACCAGCCACTTTGTTCCTCAAAACTAGATAGGAACATCAGTTGTTCCTGAAAGTTCGGGACCATTATCACTCTTTCAGTCACCTGAACCCGGATGGAGCAGCTTGAGCACCTGGTCCGCCTGGTCTCCTCATAGCTCTAGATTGGGCGAGTATCTCTTCATAGTTCTGATTACAAAAATCACTGTGAACAACATGAAACAAGAAAGGCGGCATGGTAACTGGAAAATATCGCAAGTAAATTACCCGTTTCTCAAATGCATCATCTCTTGAATCAATAATCTTATCTGCAATGCCATAGTCAATGGCCTCTTGTGCACGGAAATATTTAGGGCGTTGGATATCTTTCTCAATTTCTTCCTTCGGTTTTCCAGTTCCTTGGGCTAATAGTTCAAGGTAATAATCAGAGTTTGATTCTAGTTCTTTGGCCTGTGGAGGCAAAGTAGCAGAACACTTAAGTGACAAATGACAGACCTGGATATGCAGGTGTGACCATACGTGCAAAATATAAATTCAAACGAGCAATTTCATTAGTGTTTATGATGCACATATACACATGGACATAGCTAGAGAGAGACCGACCTTTATCCACATATCTATCGCTGCTCCACTGGATTTGGTGACCTTAGGCAAATACAATTTGGCTGCAATCCATCAATAGTGTGAATACCCAAAGTAGTAAACTGAAAACTAGAATAGATTTGGCGCATGAGAGTGTGGAGTCCTTTGAATGATATACGTAGAAGATAGTTATCATGAGTCATGAAAAATATTTGTTCTGCTTCTAACCTAAGCCCCTCTCACCAACCACAAAATTAAAAAGGAAAGCAAATATAAGGAGGATGGAGGAAATGAAGGAAGTAGCATAGAAGATTGATGAATAACAGAGAGTTATTATGAATGAAGTATAGCAACTTCTGTTTTACACTCAAAAGCCCTTGATAAACAGCACTTGTGTGACAGTATAGTTGAGAAGCATTTTTAGAAACCATCCTCACACCATGGATGTGTCAAGTTAAATAGTGATTCAATTCGTCGTGCTGTTATAGATAGACACCCTTAAGCAAACATCTGTGCATTTCTGTCTATCATTGGTGCCAACTATGAATTAGAAAAGAGAAGCTCATATGATCATACAGTTGCCAGTGTGAGAATCAAGATATTGAGTTTGAAAAGTTGAGCCTTACTAGATGAATTTGGCTGCATAGCACGGAACCCCTTCTTTCCTAGTGACAGAAGCATTGCTGCTTGACCAAAAGCCATGCCGCAGTTCACTGTATAGATATCTGATTTGCAGTACTAGTGATGATTAAAAATACACAAGTGATAAGTTAGATGAATGAAGATCTCAGTCTTGGTAAGCATACAGATAGATAAGTTGCATCAAATTGTTCACACATTCCATCCACCTTGGGTGCCTGTTTTACTGTTATGGATACCTAAGGGTGGCTTTGTTCAATTTCTCATTGTTTGTTCTAAAATTCAACTGAGTCACGCAGTGGTAGCACAAACATTAAATTACATATCATGACAAACATAAATAAACATAAAAGTCTAGAGATACTTACTCCCATTATGTCAGCAATGGCATAAGCCTCTGTTTCAGAACCGACAGTCTCCATATTCTCATTCTGGGCAAAGTATAGCAAGAGTACATCAGCATGGAAATATTAACAAAGTATAAAGTGTATGTTTGGTCAACAAATGGGGTGACACGGATTTTCACATCCCTTATAGATTCTTGGATGACTTTGGCCCAGGGAACACATCCTCTATTGCATTTGGCTAGTGTGAGATAATTCTCTGGTATCAATGATCCCATTTTATGTTTGGAATATGAAAGCCAGATAAATAATAATGAGCAAAACCAAATATGTTATCCTTACTCAGGAAGAATGTACTGTCATGTGCAGCCATATGATGCAGCAAGTACATACCTAGTACGTACTAGATTACTAGTATATAATTATTCGAAGTTCTCCCACAGACTATTTGCAGTAACATTTTTTGAAATGTGGACTATTTAAAATACATAAAAAAAATTAGAAAGAAAAAGAAATTATGTATTGCAAATAGTCCACATCTCAAAAATATGTGGATGCATATAACATTTATACATAGTAATAAATTATTTAAGTGTATATGAATACTGTATTAAAGCATATACATATGCATGATATCAATATCTAAAGTTTTCACTGACACGACTCATGCAATATATTCCGAGATTAACTATTCTGATGCATGGACATCTTTGAGTATTCATAAATGTGTGCAAGTATGCAGATGGATACAAACATTTTCAAGGTTATTATTCATAATTCATTTGCATGTGAGGGCTGTTGTCATTTGGTAGACAAATAAGACTCACAGATCTCTACATGCAATCGCCACCATGTGTCATCCTAAGATCAATCATTCAACCCTCCCTATGAGTGTGTCTTTGATAACTCGTCTTATCCTCCAATTAAGCAACCAATATGAAAGATGAGCTCGATGAATCATTCTACCCTCCTCATCTTACCTTGTTCCAGAAACTAAATTTATTCGGAGAAATTGAATTGGCGACAAACTGTCTTACCTGGGTACCAAATGAGTTTATATATAGGTATGCCGGCTTTGATGGATTGTCATAATCCAACCACATAAACTGAGCAATAAGAAGCTCCGTAACAGCTTCTACAATCTGTGGCAATCAAACCACGATGAGAATCAGGATAAGAATGGTGCAAATGTAAAATGCATGCACCCAGTTAAAGGGAGGCAAGATTTAGGAAAAGGTTAGTACAGGCATGCCCAGATAGACAATTCTAGCATCTAAAAGCAAAGATGGCAAATCAGGAGGTGCAGTTCTGGGTCTTCCAGATCCTCTTGCTCCTCCACGATACATGCTGACGGTCATGCTGCATGTTGAAGGACCTCGTTCATTCATGCCTGACATACTCCACATTCCACCATTGTTCAGATAGTTATTGGATGAAGATATACTCTCCTGTAATCAGAAAATATTAAATGTCTTTTTAGTAAAAAGACAGATTTGGCAATGGGATATGTAAATGAATTTAACACACCTAACAATAACATCATAAAGCCATAAAAATACGTGGAAACCAATCAAGAAATGAGCATTAAAAAGAACTTACTTCAGTGACACTTTCTGACTGTCGCCGGGCTGGGTTATCTTCTGTCATGAACATATCCATCTGTGACGGAGTAAGGCCGTAAAGATACTGAGGGGCATTCTTATAGTTGTTCAGTACTACAAAAAGATAGTATACATGATTAAGAGCAGAAGCTGCAGGACAAATATTCCAACAAAATCTTCACAAATAATAGTAAATTTTAAAGAAGATAAAAACATGACGAACAAAGTAAATTGAAAAATTAGTGTAGAGAAGAACAAGGAAACAGCTGTAAGAGAGCAAAGGAACACTTCACAAACACCAGATAAACTTGAATGATGACCATTGAGTTCTGGAACATTCCGTCCCCTACCCGACTCCCGATCCCGACCTTGACCCAGGACCTGAATCCCGACTCCGACTCGGAACTCGACCCGACCTCAACTCGGGGTCAAGGTCAGGTCCTGGCTTGGGGTCGAGTCTCCGATCTCGGTTCGGGATCAGGGTGGGGGGAAGGTACCGAGTCAACATCGGGTCCCAGGTCAAGGCTGGGGTCGATTGTCGAGTTAGGGTTAGGCCAGGGTCAGGTCAAAGATCAAGTTCTGAGTTAGGGTCCTGTCTTGGGTTGGTGTTGGGTCTCCGGTCGAGGTCCGAGCCGTGTTAAAGATTGGGGCCCAGGTCTGGTGTCATAGTATTTTCCAAAATTATATCTAAATGCTTTTGGGACAATATTTTTTTCTTACTAACCAAGCACTAGAAAATAAGTAAGAAAACCACTTATTTTCTAGGAAAACATTTTCCTTCATACCAAAACCCATAAAGTAATTCCCTCTTTCTCCCCCCCCCCCCCCTTCTTCGTGTTTTTACACTATGCTGCTCGAACTCTTCAAAAATATTTCCGTCCCCGTGTGGGATCCTCCAGAAGTACACTACTTTTGGAGGATCCAACACGCACCTGTCGACATTTTGAAAAGTCCGAGCAACATAGTTTTGACATCAAACTAATACGCGCTTGAATTTATCCAGCCTATATAGAGGCACCAATACCCTCACTCAGATCTCTGTTCCACAATTTTGGAGACACCAAACAACATAACTCTGAGAGTTTCAAAAAAATATATATAAAAAGAGTGTCAAAAATATCTGTGAGAGTTTAAAGCCTAAGCAAGACAAACAGCTAAATATATTCATAAGTATGTAAGAAAAACTTGAGATATATTACAAGTAATAACTCATGTCTATAAAGAGCCTGTCTCATGGCCCATGGGTTAGCTGCTATAGGTGCATTTTTCTTGTAGAAAACGTATACTCGTATACATGTGCCATTAGTGATTAATCAATAACTTCTTCTATAGCGCCAAGGTGGACTCTCCTTTTTTTCCTCTTTTGAAAAGTAAATATGGGCGCTCCTTTATTATCACTTGCTAACTCCTAATTCAGTTATCAAGCCCCTTTCTCCTCCCTCTTCTGCTTAATAAGTGGGTTCTTTTCCCCTTCTTTTTATATATTTTTCCTTTACAGGATTACTCTGAGTTCGCCAAACTTGCTGGAAAGAGCTTTAGTGAACCTAGCAAGATGCCTATTTGTATTCCGATTTCATTTTTTACATAAACTGCATATAATGGTACATAATTCACATCTAAAAGACCACTTACTAGACTATTCTCAGCAATTCCGTACTTCACGGAATCTAGTGAAGCTTCAAACATTCTCATCGATAAACCTTGATGGTGAAACATAAAGGAGACCCAAATGATTGCATTGACTACACAACTGAAATTTACGAATAACCGCACTGTAGAGTAAATCGTTATGATCATGGGCGAAGCACATATTGAATGAGGCAACCCCCCCTCCCCCTCCCCCTCTCCCTCCCTTCTCAATTTGAGTTTCTGGCTATAACCAGTCATTGCAGATTTCACACACATCTCAACTCCCCTTTCTCTTTCCCTTCTTTATTTATATTTTACTAACAACGAACAAATACAGAAAGAAAGCAAGTGTAGTCTCAAGAGAATTCTTAACATTAAGATCTCAGTCATTAAGTATGTTTTTGTTTTTATAATGGCATTAAATCTGAATAATTAAGATCTATAACAAAGTTTTAATATCATTAAGATGTCTATTCAAGAATTCTAGAACGATGACAAGATGACAATTAACCACTGCTCCATCTACTTTCACCCACAACCACCACCGTCGCCAATCACCACTACTCACCACTCACAACCACCATCCTCAGCCACAAACACCACCACCACCAATCACCACAGTCAGTTGTCACCATCATTAGCCACCATTTATAATCATAATCATCAACCACCATCGCATCCACTATCACTACCGACAATCACCACCATTAGCTACCACTACATATCACTAACTACTGTTAAAATTGACCATTGTCATTAACTATCACACTCATCCACCACAATTATCAGTCGCCAGAACAAACTTCCACTGTCCAACCACCGTTAATCAACTGCCAGCCACTATCAACCCTAGGCCCTAGCTACCATCCGCAGCCGCCATTACAGGTCAACAACATCCCAGTCCGAATACACAATCACCGCTGCAAACTATCACTACCACCAACCGTCATATAATTTTTAAAAACATTTGACATGGTATTAGATTAATTTAATATTTTATTTGAATTCTATATTTATTAAGTTTTTAAATAAAGACAAGTTTTATACACTCGAATGTTAAAAAATCAGTCAAAATTATTTGGTCTTGATATTATGCAGATTAAAACATCTGATGAGATTTTCTTAATCTTTCAATAAAAACAAATGAGGGCTCAGAACATTCCCAAGATGGAAATATAAAGAAAAGATAAACTCTAAAGCTTCAGAAAACGTGTTCCCGAGGGAGTGCAGTCAATCAATTAACAAAGTATAAATCCCAAATAATCTGTCTTTTAGTCGAAGTAGATAAGGGCACTTACGTCCATCTTTGAGATTTTCTTGTCTGAACTGTTTGGGTATATGGTCCAAAGACTTAGCTACTGGAGACCTGTAAGAATACCCTCGAACGCCGTTTGGTCTGCGACTACGAACCGAAGTTGCAAAGAAGAAATTGGTGCTGGGAAGGAAAGTTGACACAATACGATTATCAGCAATAGTCGGGCAAGAAATTGGAGAGAGAAGCAGGGAAGAAGCCATGGACACTTTTTCGTGATGAGGACGAGGAACAAGTGTGGCTGGGAAGTGAGCTGCATCACCATTTTTGCTTATCACGTTAATGGGCCCGATTGGATGACGTGCAGCCCAAAACAAGCCCAATTCCTCTGCTCTTCTAGTGTATAATTTATTGGGCTAAATAAAGTTTATAAACAAGTTTTTGCACGGACTGCCCCTATTATAAGGTGATCTTTAATTTTTGCTTTTTAAATTAGTGGTTTTTAATTTTTGTTTTTACTATTCATTTAATAAAAAAATATTATTTAAAGTATTTTTAAATAGAGAAAACTACACATATAGGCATATTTAAGATTTTAATTAGCCAACATAGTCTAACTTTATATTAATTACAAACCATGGCCAGATAGCAATACTTTGGGAAAATCCTGCTATCTCTAAATTTTGCTGCTGCTCGCCTCTCTCTCCCTCTCCCCCTCTCTCGCTGCCCCTCTCTCTCTCGTCTCATCATATTTGCTTGCAAGTACTAAGGCCTCGTGGTTTTTATCTGTTTTCAGCTTTCAATTATGGCAATCATATCAATGACCCTCTTTTTCCGAACAAATTCCTTTCCATTAATCTATCAACAGTCCTTTTCTTCTTTTGCATTCTCTTCTTTGCCAATTACCGTAATGTTGTTGTTTCTTTTCAATTCAAGTATATTTTCCTCTTATCAAATTCAATTCGAAAAATCAACGATTTCCCTTCAAGAAATCTTGCACTGAATAATTTCAATCCATTTCCCAAAAATACAATACTTTTCCATTCCCATTTCCATTTGCAGAAATCGATTGTATCAGCTTGGAAAAAGAAAAGGTCACCTGGGTCTGTTAGATCAACCAGACTCATGCTACAATCAGCCTACTACATTGCTTCAAAGCTCAAGATTTTGCCAGAGCCATTGGATTCTATTTTAAGAGAATTTGGAGGTGAAAATTGTGGTGGAGGAGGTGGGTTTAGGTTCGGGTCGAGTCATGGATGGGGAGGTTTTGATGGATATATAATTAAAACAATAGTGCTTATGTTGCGAGAGATGCTCGTTGGGACCCTCATGCTTTATGTATTTTTTATACTTGTTTTTTGTATTCGTTGATATAAATTGTATTCGTTGATACGAATTGTATTTGTTGATACAACTTGAACCATCCGAATACAAATGATACATTTGTATACAATTCTATTCGTTGATACAAATTGTATTCACCGATACGAATTGTATTTATTAAAATAACTTGATCCATACAAATACAAATGACTCTCCCTCTCTCTCGCTGCCTCCCCCCCCCCCCTCTCTCGCTGCCTCCCCCCCCCCTCTCTTTCTCTCTCTTTCGAGGAACAAAAGAAAAAAAAGGTTTGTGTTGTATTCGTGGATACATTTGTTGTTTTATGTATTTTTTATGCTTATTTTTGGTATTCGTTAATCCAAATTGTATTTGGTGATACAACTTGCATCATTCAAATATAAAAGATACATTTTGTATACAATTGTATTCGTTGATACACTTGTATTTGTTAATACGAATTGTATTCGTTCATAGACTTGTATTTGTTGATATGAATTGTACACTTGTATTTGTTGATATGAATTGTATTCGTTGATACAACTTGAACAATCCAAATACAAATGATATAAACGATACATTTGTATT
Organism: Jaltomata sinuosa; assembly: GCA_003996215.1. Taxonomy (NCBI): domain Eukaryota; kingdom Viridiplantae; phylum Streptophyta; class Magnoliopsida; order Solanales; family Solanaceae; genus Jaltomata; species Jaltomata sinuosa. The sequence goes on from QJPP01001886.1 coordinate 131,114, forward strand.
TGTATATAATAGACTAAAAAATTACAAACGATGCATATACTTATTTATATACAAATACAACTAATAAATTTGATACATTTGAAGGAGAGATAGAGATGTGAAAATACAAAATACAAGAGAAATACAATCATTAATTAGCTACTGTATTTTTATTTTATATCAAATACAGTAAATTGCATACAGTTGATACAGCGGGTACCAGCAAAAATGAATACAGTGGGCTACAGATTGTAATTATTGAAAGTGTTGCTATGTTAACCTATTTTCGCCTATGGTTAGACTATTTCTGAAAGTTGCCCTTTTAAATGACTTAATTTCGCTAGGCAAACCTATTTTAGAGAATATTTGTTTTGGGACATAAATTGTATGCTATTTAATTGGGAAAAGAGTCAAAATTACCCCTGTATTTTTATTTATTGGTTAAATTTACCCTTTGTCATACTTTAGGGCCAAATATACCCCTATCATTATTAAAGTATTCATTTATACCCGTGTATTTAACTGTGATCCAATGTGGCAGTGGGATCCAACTATTAAAATGCCAAATGGATGCCACGTGTATATTATTATTTTCTTAATTGTTTTTGTTCATCATTGTATTGCTCTCTCCCAATAAACCCTCAACTTTCTTCCCCTTCAACTCCATTAAAGCCCTTCATCTCAAAACCTTTCTTTTTTCAATTTCACTTTCCAATTGGACTTGGTTAATACCATCAAAAGAGTTCCAAAGAAAAATTGTAACGAGTACTTTTACGAAATGAAAATTAAATCTTATGATTTAAATTCGGAAATGGGTTGAAAAAAGGAAGGAGACGGTGCCTTTTTTCTTTTGATTCTGATTTAATAAAATGGAGTCCAAAGATGAACGGAAAATGCTAAAGATGATACCTTTTTAGTGTAGTTTTCACACAAGATTTTAGATAGATCCTTCACATATATAAATTCAGATGCATAAATTTAAGGGGAAAAAAATTTACAGGCAGGGGATGCATAATAACAAGAGCCAAAAATTCAAAAATAATAGAGAAAAGAAGTTAGAAATTGTTAAAATTTGCATCTTCATCACCCAGTCACTAAAACTCCCAAAACCCCAGATGAGAAAAACCATCAAAAAAAACCTTTTCCCACTAACCTTTGTGGAACTGAGAAGTGAGAAGTGAAATTGGAAAAAAAGAAATGTTTTGAGATGAGGGGTTCAATGGAATTGAAGATGATGTTCGTCAACATTCTAAAAATTAATGATGTTGAAGAGAGCAATACAATGATGAACAAAAAAAAAATAAAAAACAATAATATGCACGTGGCATCCATTTGGCATTTTAATAGTTGGGTTTCACTGCCACGTTAGATCACAGTTAAATATAGAGGTATAAATAAATATTTAATAACGGTAGGGGTATATTTGACCTTTTTCCCTATTTAATTCGCAAGACAAAATTTATCTTAATATTATAGAAAAAATTGATAAGCACACACTATGCCCTATAAGACACAAGTTTCATACTACTGAAATTATGCCCCAAGAAACAAGTTATGATTAAAGCATAAGTTCAGTGTATGAATTATGAACTTCTTTAAGCATAATGTTCTAAAACTAAATTTATAAGGTATAACTTGTGCCTAGCGAATTGTGTTTGCCCAGGGACGTCTCAACCATATGAGGGGCCTAATGTCAAACTCTAACCATCTGCAGACAAAAGAGTGAAAGAAGTTAGATGCCAATTTGTATCACCATATACCAATTAGAATTCAGTTATAGCACGAAGGAAGAAAAAAGAAATAGTTTCCTAAAGTCCTATAGCCTCTCGAATAAAAAGTACAGATGTCTCCGCACTATTTCACAAGACTCTACTATACCCGTTTTGGTACGACGAGAGCAATGAACCTAGAGCTCTGATACCATCTTTGTCACGGCCCAACCTGCCGCGAGTGGCACCCACCTGAAACCCCCGGATGAGCGAACTCATTATTAACCCAACACTTAGTGAATCTAACAGCTCAAAACCAATAGCATTAAAATAAACTATCATTCACAACCCAAAATTATTAAAACAATAAGGTTCTGCGGAAATACCCCTAGAAACTGAAAGTCATCGTACCAAAACATCTACCAATATCTAGAAACAGGGATGCAACCCCAAAAATAAAGAGTTAAGTCCAAAACAAGTGGACTAATACTAAACTGGAAGGAACCATAATAGCTCGAAGGAAGCAGCTCACCCTTGTAATCTGGAATCGCTGGGACTATATCTGAGGTCGCGTAGGAGCCGATGAAATATGTCCTGTACTCACAAAAGGAAAGCAAGTGCAGAATGAATACACAACTACAGTGTACTGGTAGGATCATCGGCCAGCTCCAATAAACAATATATGTACAATAAATCAGAATTGAGTAAAGCAGTACAAACATATAACAACATCCAGCAATATGTTTCCAGACTCTCAGTCTACCTTCTAACTTATCAACTATATGAAACAAGTTCAACAACCATTTAAACAGTGAACAATAACAATAACACTTACCCTTTTTATGTCACCCGGACCAACTAAAGATCCCTAGACCAACACCTAAGTGTTAACATGCAATGCCATATCCACCTAAGGACCATCCCCACATTTAAGTGTAACAATCCGGCCTCTCAAGAACCAATATGCAAAAATTACAATTTCAATAATCAATCCGGTCCACTCATGGAACTATCGATAAAATACAATCAACAATATATATATATATATATATATATTTAAACCCGTACCAGGCGTGGTACCCGAGCCAACCAATATAGAATCTGTACCAGGCATGGTACCCGAGCCAATCGTTTGTATCCCATACCAGGCGTGGTAACCGAGCCAACCAATATATACATATATATATATATATATATATATATTTCATACCAGGCGTGATACCCGAGCCAACCAAATATCACACAAAATTCAACAGTCAATAATTAAATGAACAGAAACACACTTGTAACACCAACAAGCAACAAAATCAAGTTCATTTTACATAATTGACACCTAAATACTTAGACATTCATAACTTCATTCGCTAGGCATGCAAGCACATACATCACTAAGCTAAAGTTCCATGTACACACATTGCATTTGGAAAGACAATAACCATCACCTACCTCGAATAGCTTGAAAACTCTACTGGTTCAGAGCCTTCCCATTTACCGAAGCTTTCGTTTGTTCTTGGTCTAACAATGATTACAAAACATATCAAAATTAGTCCAACTGCCTAAAATTGCCTGGATTGTACTCAATCCTAGTTCCCAGACCAACCCATGATCATTCCAACAAGCTCGGGTCTTTCCCACCATTAATTCACTTAAAAACTACCATTTAACGATTATATTAAGCAAATAACGGTGAGTAAATCATGCATAGGTGATAATAATCATAACCCAAAAATTCTACACCTAGACTTCCCCTTTTTCCACCTAATTATATCATCCTAGGTCAATCCAAACCTTCCCCCAAGCCCGAGATTGTGGTTTCTAAGATTCGGGAATTGAAATACCAAAGTGGAGAGCGAAAACCTTACCTTTTTGATGGAGTTTGGTGGAAAATCAATGATAATCACCTCCCTTCGCCTATTCCTTTTCTCAAAATAGTCTTAAGAATTTTTGAACATTTTTGGGAAAGTTTCAGCATTTGCCCGACTTATTTTGCTATAGCGGCGCTGTCGTAGCGAAATCGATTGCTATGGCGGTGCTGACCGACGCTGACTTCTACTATAGCGGGAATTTCTCCACTATAGTGGTAGTTGTTGTAGCGCACGGAACAATACCTTAGAAAACCCTCCAAAAGTACCTATTTTACAATACACCTCAAATCCTGACGTTCCGAATCAACTCCTTCACGTCAACCTTGATACCAGGAGTTTTACTTGCCCGAATTCATTTCTGAAACGTTTTTTGGACTCCTTAATGTCTTAGCTAATGGAAAAACTAGCTCGACATAAGATACACTACTCAATCCTCACTCGGATTGTCCTAGACCATACCTTGCTCAGAAACTGTCCGAGACTAGCCTAGCCCAAAATTTCCAACTCCCAAACCCGAAAGTTTTCTACCCCAAAACATAGCATGAAAGGTTCACCTTTAACAACAGAATAGGTCATTACAATTAATAACAACTCAATCCTTCTCCCTTGATTAATAGTCATTCACCAATTCTTTCTCATCGCTTGTTTCATTTTCATCGAGTAACTCTTCCTCGCTTGTTTTATTTTCATCGAGTAATTCTTCCTCATTTATTTTATATTTATTGGCTGGGTCTTTCTCCTTGTATGCCTCGAATGTTTCTTCCCCATAATCATTAACATTTAATCTAGGTTCAGAAGGATCAAATTCTTCATAGAGGCCTCTGCTTTGCTGCAATTCACTTGCTAATTCATCATCCATCATTTCTTCAACACTTGAAATATCATTCTGGTACACTACATCTAATGCATCCTCTACTTCAACTCTACCCACGGGCTTATTTTCATCCCACCATGTGGACTTATTCTTGCATAAAGGATAAGGAGTGTAAGTCACTTGTTTCATATTTTGTGCAATGATAAATATCATAGAGTCCCTACTCTCTCGTATGCTTAATTTTAACTATTTTGTATTAAGGCTGCACCTTTGTACCTGATTTAGGTGTTGGATCATACCACTTACATTGAAAGAGTATCAGTTTTTTCTTTGGCCAACCAACATGACACTCGAGTTCTAAAATCTCTTTAAGCACACCATAATAATCAGTATCACTATCACCTTTCACCCAAACCCCACTATTATTCATTTTCTTGCCCTTAGACCACTCTTCTGCATGAAACCTTTACCCATTGATGGAGTACTTGGAAAAATTTCTGACCCTAGTATGTAATGACCCTTCCGGTCATTTCCACGTATAAGTTTGAAGTCAAGCAAATCGACAAAAGTTATCTTAAGTTCTTTAACAAATTTCCTGAACTTTGGGTAAAATGTCTCTGGGATTTTCTCCCAATATATAAAGAGTTAGAAGTCCCCCGAAATACCAAATCGAAGGTCTACGAGTCTAGTTTCCTACGCACAAAACCTGATTCATGTCTCTGAGCATGTCTATCATTACTCTTTCTCTCTTCTTCTTACACTTGAGGTTACCGGTATACCGTCCATTTCGTAAACTTATTTTGTATACACTGTTATTGCAAGGACCCCAGGTGCGTTGTTTCTTAATTTCAGCCTGTGCCTATGGTGTTGGGTATATTCTGGCTTACTAGCCTCGTATGTGGTTCTGTTGATTTCCCTCTGGGCTAGTTCCTGTGTACCTTTCGTTGATTTTCGTGAGTGCTTGCTTCTATTCTGTCTATTACTATGCTTTATCTTATATGTGCCCAGTCGGCCTATGATACCTACTGGGTACCTTATGCTTCGCATTTGGTGCTCACCCCTACCCCTGCATCTTTGGGTGCAGATCCTAGCGTGGGCCATCGCCGTTAGATCGCTGTGATTCGTGCTTGGAGATCTGTTGGGGACTACTTCAGACTGAGGGTGAGCTCTTGGCGATCGGAGCTTAGCTTTAGTTTATCTGTTGCTTCATGTACTCTATTACCATTCAGAGACATCTGTATATATTGTTTTGGATTATTTGCACTCCATGTATGTAGTTTGGGCTCCATACTATGATACCAGGTCTTGGGGTTTGGTTTAGTTTCCGCATATGTATACATTTAGAGTCCTTTTATCTGTTCTCTTCGTCTTGTTCTCTTATTTGTTAGATAGTAGCCCATTACTAACTGTTCTGGGCTACGGGGATTGATTCACCTACCGGGGGTTGTAGGTGCCATCATGACCGAGAAATTGGGTCGTGACAACTTGGTATCAGAGCTTTAGGTTCA
>QJPP01001886.1:138435-188439 GCA_003996215.1 Jaltomata sinuosa
TTTAGTAGTGGATCGGATTGTGAGATCTTGTATGATATCTATTGGTGATTCAGAGACTTGGGGTGATTTGATGATTCTTGATATGCTAGATTTTGATGTGATACAGGGCATGGACTGGTTATCCCCTCACCGTGTGGTTTTGGATTGTTATGCCAAGACCATTACAATAGCTGTGCCTGGTGTATCCCCGGTTGTGTGGCAGGGTTCTGTTAGCCATGCACCATCTGGGATCATCTCTTGTCTTCGAGCTAGGAAGTTGATTTCCCGTGGGTGTTTAGCTTATCTAGCATGTGTCTGAGATGTTAGTGCTGACCCCACTTCTCCTGAGTCTGTCCCTGTGATTAGAGACTTCCTCGATGTGTTTCCTACCGACCTGCCAGGCCTTCCACCGGAAAGAGATATTGATTTCGCTATTGAGCTAGAGCCGGGCACTAGGCCTATTTCTATTTCTCCTTACCGTATGGCTCCTGCTGAGTTGAGGGAGCTTAAGGAGAAGCTCCAGGATCTGTTAGCTAGGGGGTTTATTAGACCTAGTGTGTCACCTTGGGGCGCTCCTGTTCTCTTCGTGAAGAAGAAGGATGGGTCGATGCGCATGTGTATTGATTATCGGCAGCTGAATAGGGTGACAGTGAAGAATAGGTATCCGATGCCGAGGATTGATGATTTGTTTGACCAGCTTCAGGGTTCAGTCGTGTTTTTGAAGATTGATCTGAGGTCTGGCTACCACCAGTTGAGGATTAGGGCGGAGGACATCCCTAAGACAGCATTCAGGACACGTTATGGCCATTATGAGTTCCTGGTGATGTCCTTTGGGTTGACTAATGCCCCCGCAGCCTTTATGAACTTGATGCACAGTGTTCTTGGCCCGTATTTGGACTCATTTGTGATAGTTTTTATAGACGACATCTTGGTATACTCGCGTAGTAGAGATGAGCATGAGCAGCACTTGAGGGTTATACTCCAGACTTTGAGAGATCATCGGCTTTATGCCAATTTCTCAAAGTGCGAGTTTTGGCTTGAGTCAGTTGCATTCCTAGGGCACGTGGTGTCTAAGGATGGGATTAGGGTTGATCCGGGAAAGATTTCAGCGGTTTGTGAGTGGCCTAGACCTACTACTGTTACTGAGGTTCGCAGCTTTATTGGGTTAGCAGGTTACTACAGACGGTTCGTTGAGGGATTTTCTTCCATAGCAGCACCCTTGACTATCTGACTAGGAAGGATATACCATTTCAGTGGTCAGATCAGTGTGAGGATAGCTTCCAGAGGCTTAAGGCCTTATTGACTTCAGCTCCAATTTTGACTTTGCCGGTTGAGGGTCAGAGCTTCTCCGTGTATTGTGATGCTTCTGGGGTTGGTCTTGGTTGTGTGTTGATACAGCAGGGTCGAGTAGTAGCATATGCGTCGAGGCAGTTGAAGGTTCACGAGCGCAACTACCCCACTCATGACTTAGAGTTGGCGGCGGTAGTTTTCGCGCTTAAGATCTGGAGGCATTACCTATATAGAGTTCACTGTGATATCTTCACCGATCACCGTAGTCTTCAGTATATCACGAGTCAGCGAGAGTTGAACTCGAGGCAGAGGAGATGGGTCGAGTTACTGAAGGACTATGACTTCACTATTCTATATCATCCGGGCAAGGCAAACGTGGTAGCGGATGCCTTGAGTCGGAAGACAGTGAGTATAGGTAGCTTAGCTTCTCTTTTAGTTTCAGAGCGACCGTGGGCCTTGGACATTCAGTCCTTGGCTAACCGTCTGGTTAAGCTTGACTTGTCGGATCCTAGCAGAGTTCTCGCCAGTGTTGATGTTCGTTCTACTTTGATTGATCAGATTCAGGGCCGTCAGTTTGAGGATCAGCAGTTGTGTGACCTTCGTGATCGGGTTGTTCAGGGTGAGACCAGTCGAACTACTCTAGATTCAGATGGGGTTATGAGGTTTGATAGTCGCCTTTGTGTTCCGAGGATTAGTGATTTGATTCAGTTGATAATTCACGAGGCATATTGTACTAGATACTCCATTCACCCTGGCACAACAAAGATGTATAGAGACTTGAGGCAGCTTTACTGGTGGAGTGGCATGAAGCGGGATATAGCGGATTTTGTATCTCGGTGCTTGAACTGCCAGCAGGTTAAGTTCGAGCACATGAGACCTGGTGGTTTGATGCAGCGACTTCCCATTCCTGAGTGGGAAGGGATTACTATGGACTTTTTTGTTGGTTTGCCTCGTACTTCTCATGGGTTTGATTCCATATGGGTGATTGTTGATAGGCTGACTAAGTCAGCACATTTCTTTGCCGGTTCAGACTTCTTATGGTGCAGAGAGGTTAGCTCAGATCTACCTTCGTGAGATTGTTCGGTTGCATGGGGTCCCAGCTTCTATCATTTCAGACCGCGACACTCAGTTCACATCTCAGTTCTGGAGGGCTATTCAGCGATATTTGGGTACAGAGGTTCATCTTAGTACCGCTTTCCACCCTCAGACAGATGGCCAGTCCGAGAAGACCATTCAGATTTTGGAGGACATGCTTCGAGCCTGTGTTCTTGACTTTGGAGGTTCTTGGGATCAGTTTGTCCCCTTGGCAGAGTTTGCTTATAATGACAGCTTCCATTCGAGTATCGGCATGGCACCTTTTGAGGCTTTGTATGGCAGGCGTTGCAGATCACCGGTAGGCTGGTTTGATGGTTTTAGTGTTGGGCCACAGAGCACAGATTTGCTTTGAGATTCCTTAGACCGAGTCCGAGTGATTCAGGACAGACTTTGAGCAGCTCAGAGCAGGCAGAAGAGTTATGCTGATCGTAGGCTTCGTGCCTTGGAGTTTAGTGTCGGTGACTTGGTGTTTCTCCATGTATCGCCCATGAAGGGCGTGATGAGATTTGGTAGGCGGGGCAAGCTTAGCCCCAGGTACATTGGGCCGTTTGAGATTCTTCAGAGGGTTGGTAGCGTTGCCTATCAGTTAGCCTTGCCTCCGATGTTTTCAGCTATACATCTTGTATTTCATGTTTCGATGTTGCGTCGGTATGTCCCAGATGAGTCTCATGTGTTGCAGTGGGATTCAGTTCAGTTGGATGAGGGTTTAGCCTTCGTTGAGGAGCCGGCAGCTATTTTGGCCAGAGATGTCAGGAGATTGAGGTCTCGAGAGATCCCGGTTGTTAAGGTTAAGTGGAGGCATCGTCCAGTCGAGGAGGCTACCTGGGAGACCGAGAGAGATATGCGAGATCAGTATCCGCAGCTATTTTAGCCTTCAGGTACCCCCTTGACCTTGACTTTCGAGGACGAAAGCCCTTTTTAGTAGTGGATGATGTAATGACCCTTCCGGTTATTTCCACGTATAAGTTTGAAGTCAAGCAAATCGACAAAAGTTATCTTAAGTTCTTTAACAAATTTCCTGAACTTTGGGTAAAATGTCTCTGGGCTTTTCTCCCAATATATAAAGAGTTAGAAGTCCCCCGAAATACCAAATCGAAGGTCTACAAGTCTAGTTTCCTGCGCACAAAACCTCACGTCCAACTGATCTCGGAGTAAAGAGTTATGACTGTTTTACCGCGGACTGTCTGGCAGAAAATGGGTTGCGAACCGGGTCGCGAATCGGGTCGGGTTAAACTCGATTTAAGCCTCAACTTCGCGTTTTAAAATGCCATTTCAGTTCCGAAACAGTGATGAAACATAAGGGAGGATCCCGAGAGAATTCTTGAGTATCAAAATCGTGCGTTGTTGAATTACGAGCCTAAGCTTAAGAATTTTATTAGCATCGCGCGTGTATTTGAAAATATTTTATTTAAAAGTTGAATTTGGTAAAAACTATATTATTATTACCTTTTCAAAATATTTTAAAGGTTTATGAAAAATATTTTGTTACGATATAATGGTATATGTATTTATTTTATAAAGTTTTCATACATTGTATTATTTTAACGGAGATAGTAAACTTAGTTTCGTTGAAATTTATTATTATAATATAGTAGGTTTTATTCGAAATAATTTTCTAATGATTATGGTATATTCAAAAATTATATTTACTATACCACGAATTTATGCAATACCCGAGTATATAAATAGCGGGACAAGAATATTTTCTTGTGGCCTTGTAATTGCCACCTCTACTCCACGTGTAGGTGGAGGGAGTGACCAGCAAGTACGCTATAAGTGGCGGCACCACTTTGATCAAGAGTCACTTAGGTATTTAATTAATTAAATAATATTAAGTGATTAATACTTGACTTAGCTTAGGTGTTATTGATATATATTCTCAGCAATTTGATATTTCAGAATGGGATATGTACTTTCTATAACTTATGCAAAAGTTGCAAAGTATGTACGTTCATAACGTGAAGAGAATTTGTGGGTTATACAAGTGGTGTGGTACGGGAACATCGAAAAGAAAATAGATTATCTACGTCAAGTTATCCGAGTCCGAGTTTGGTTTCGTGTTGGAGTTTTTTCGAAGAGGTTCAAGCTTGTCATCGGACGACAGGTAGGTTACGGTTTATTTTCCCTAGACTCCGCATATATAGAATAAAATTGTATTAATGGGCATCCTTGGGTTGGTTTATTAAGTTGGTACCACAGACCTTGACCGCTTTATTCATGTCCGCCTTCTTTTGTTCCTCCGTTGCTTGTAGTGTTTGCCGATATATTTTATTTACCCTTGTGGTCCTGTGAGGCCTTGTTGACTCTGAAACATAGAAGGTGGGATTTTGGGGAATGTCCACGAGTCCCGGGCATAGAAAATTATCCTTCTAGGCTGGTTATGCTTGCTGAGTAGCTGTGGGCCTGTGCAGGTCGATAGGTTGATTGTGAGCTGCTGGGCAGCTATTGTGTGTGATCATACCATTTCCATGCATATAAAGAGGTTTTATCCATGTTTTACTATGGTTTGGCTTCGGGCCTACTGGCACTATTTTCTAAACCTTGCATGGCCCGGGGGGCCCGTTTTTTATGGAAATAATTTGAAAATGGTTTGATTTAACTTGTGAATATTTTTGGATAAAAGAAAGTAAAATTATGTTTAAAATCATCAGTTTTACGATGATCGCTAGACTCGGCAGGGCCGAGGTGCTAGTTGAGTTTTCTTGTTACTTGAGATGATTTTTAGCCTCGGTCGGACCGAGCACCTGAGATGACTTTTTACTGTTTAGACCCGGTTACGCCCGGGCACCCTTGGAGGGGTTTTTGAGACATTTTCCTACTACTTTAGTCCTGGACAGGGTCTGGGCATTGCATATTCGAGACTGGGTCTCTATCTTGATACCGGACTTGCTTACGGATGACATGTGTTGATACTGAGTTTTAGTATGGGGTCTGGGACCTCCATGGACCTTGCCATCCGGGCCAGGGGCTATGGGCTGCGTGTGCCGGAGGAAGGGTATACGGTGGAGTAGAGGTATACGGGCAGTGTCCTTCCATGGAACCTACCTGCTGGGCCGGATCGGCGCCGGAGGAGGTACATACAGAGATACCATTTACTGAGATCTTCATGCATCATATCATTCATTGTTTGAGGCTCCACCCTTGTTTGCTGTTTGTTGATTGTACGCTCCGGTAGTATGGGATGCCGGAGGGTTTGTTTTCACTTGTTTGTGTTCCTCGGTTGTATGGGCGGTCGGGGGACTGTAGGTAGACTTTTGCTATTTACTTACAGAATTGTTCTCTATTACAGATAAGTATGAGATTGGTATGATTAGTTGAGTTTGATTCATGTCTCTGAGCATGTCTATCATTACTCTTTCTCTGTTCTTCTTACACTTGAGGTTACCGGTATACCGTCCATTTCGTAAACTTATTTTGTATACACTGTTATTGCAAGGACCCCAGGTGCGTTGTTTCTTAATTTCACCTGTGCCTATGGTGTGTATATTCTGCTTACTAGCCTCACATGTGGTTCTGTTGATTTCCCTCTGGGCTAGTTCCTGTGTACCTTTCATTGATTTCCGTGACTGCTTGCTTCTATTCTGTCTATTACTACGCTTTTATCTTATATGTGCCCAGTCGGCCTATGATACCTACTGGGTACCTTATGATCCGCATTTGGTGCTCACCCCTACCCCCTGCATCTTTGGGTGCAGATCCTAGCGTGGGCCATCGCCGTTAGATCGCTGTGATTCATGCTTGGAGATCTGTTGGGGACTACTTCAGACTGAGGGTGAGCTCTTGGCGATCGGAGCTTAGCTTTAGTTTATCTGTTGCTTCATGTACTCTATTACCATTCAGAGACATCTGTATATATTGTTTTGGATTATTTGCACTCCATGTATGTAGTTTGGGCTCCATACTATGATACCAGGTCTTGGGGTTTGGTTTAGTTTCCGCATATGTATACATTTATAGTCCTTTTATCTGTTCTCTTCGTCTTGTTCTCTTATTTGTTAGATAGTAGCCCATTACTAACTGTTCTGGGCTACAGGGATTGGTTCACTTATCGGGGGTTGTAGGTGCCATCATGACCGAGAAATTGGGTCGTGACATAGTATCAGTTCCCCAAGCTATATCATGTAGAAATTGTCCATCTACCGCACAATTAACTTGATTATGAACCTATACAAAGTTTATAAATTAAACACAAGGTAAATCGTATTAAAAATTAAACTAACACTTACATATTCTCTAACCCACTCTGAAAACATAGGATAAACAGTAGTAGACCCTTGTACACCCACAAAGTAATTGTCTGACAAAGTTCTAATTTTCATTAGTTAAAACAAAGATGGATCTTGTACGATTGTCGCTAATATAAATATATTCACTTATAAAAAGGTAGGACCTGGGGAAAATTTAATAATATATGTGTTGTGACTTAAGCTTCATCTCATTCAAACACCGACCTGGATCATGTTTTAGACTTCCTTTACCTAGTTGATTGAATATTGAAAAAGGTGGTGCCAAAAAATTGGTATTGTCTTTATCATCATGCCAATTAGGCCTGTTTTTAAAACATGGCACATCATGTTCAAAATAATATGAAAAAAATAAGAGGTTTCTTTCGACAAATAAGCCTCACATATCGATCCCTTAATTCGGGATATATTTTTCACGGTCTGCTTATATTTGTCAAAAATCCTGTATAGTATCATATTTAGATGAAATAATGTTTAAATAAAACATATAAAGGGTAAATGATTAAATGTCATTACCTCTCAAAGGATACATCCATTGACGCTGAACAGACCCTTCAAGTAGTGCCTCTCGCACAAGGTGAATGATGTTCCATAACATAAGAAAAACTCAGGAGGTAATTTTTTTGCCAACTTGTTTAAGGTTAAGCGAGTGTTACTGTCATGACCCAGAGCTACCACCTGGACGCGACACGGTGCTTAGTGTCACAAGTGATCCCAAGCTAACTTATGGCATGACATATCTACACAAAATCAGAGTAAAGCATGCATTGTGCAGAAACTAAGACAATTATTATCTGAAAGCAAGGAAGAACCCAAAAGTCTGAATATATAAATAGTTTAGTGCTGACGGAAAAACAATACTAACAACTGTTGAAACTAGTCTATGTCTGAAAGCCTTCTAACTGAATGGGAGTTACTGGGATATGCCCCCATCTAACTCTGACAAATCTGAGACTGAAAGTAAATACTGAAGATATAAGCATGTCTATCATCCTCGAACTACTGAGGACTCACTACTGAACTGCTTAGTACAAACTGAAAGTCGAACTAAGCGCGGTCTGGATGCTGAGTGCCTGAACCTACATCATAAAATGATATAGCACAAAAGTATGCGTCAGTACTTTGAATGTACTGAGCATGTGAGAGCCATGCTATGATGAATAATATAATAACTGAGCATAGAAAAGATATACCGGAACATAACTGGAAGCTAAACTGGATGCGATGAACAAGACAAATCATGAAGATATAACATGCTGAGCTGATTACTGAAATATATAAATATATACTGAATACATGGTCAATGCACATGAATCTGACTGTGGGAGATACTATTAACCGACACACCCCAAGCTGAGCTAACTATGAGGCCAACCTGTAACCCTGGATGGAAAGGGTGTTCATACCTTGCCAAGGGTACAAACAAGTCTGACGTGGATCCACTACTGATGTCCACAAGGGACAAAGAGGTACAGTCTAGTCTGACAGCTGACTCTTCTAAACCTACGGTGGCGCCGTAGTTCTGGGACTTGGGGACTGCTCCTAAAGGTCTTAGCCTAAACTGACAGCTAAGCCTTCATCCCCTCGTCCACTCAGTATTAAGTCTACTCCCAACTGAATATAAGCAACGATGTACTAAAATGATGGATAGCTCAAAATACTGGAAATCAACTGAGAATGCAACATAAATATACAGAGGGATATGGCATTCGAATTTTGATGCATGAGCATATAACTAATCTGCCTAGTAAGCTTAATTCATGAAGTACTGTAAGTATACAAACTAGGGTTTCTAAACATTGTACATAGAACTATACTAATTCTCAAAGAAACATGTAGTCAATACCATAGCGGTTGTAGGAACTGAATTTCAATAAATCCCTAAGATTTTGGAACCCTAGGTCTGAACAATTCATGGAGAAAACTGAAGACTGACTGGAATCTAGGGACCTAATGGGTGAAAGGAACCCACTAGTGAAATCTCACATACCTGGTGAAGAAATCTATGGAGAAATCCTTGGATTTTTGGGGCTGAACTTGATAAAGACCTCTGCTTGTTCTTGGGAGAAAATTGTCGCCTCTTTCTTTTATTTTCTTTCTAAGGTTGAAGAATTTAGGAGAATAGATGTTTTAGGTAGTTGTGACTAATTAACTAGGCTTAGAGTAGTCAAAACATTGTATCTTAGGCTTTAAAAGAGGTAGGAAAAGTCCAAAATACCCCTAGGAAATTTAAAAGAAAAACTGCCAAAATTGCGACTCAGGGATCACGACTCAAAATGACGGATCGTACTCCTAGAAGACGGACCATCATCTGAATCATGGTCCTACCTAGTTGTTTTAGGGGTTCTCTGGTCTCAGGAATTACGACTCCATAGGATGGACCGTACTCTAGAAAGATGGTTTGTCATGTGGCCCGTGATTCCTGGGACAAGGGCTAAGGGTCTCTGAGGTTCTGGTTCCACTAGTCAACAGGATGATCCGTGGTCCTGGACTACGACCCGTGGTCTGAGTCGTGGTCCCTGAGCCCTGAACTGATGGTCCTTTGATTAAGGGAAACCACAAGTGACAGGACGGGCCGTGGTTCCAAACTATGGTCCGTAGTCTGACTCGTGGTTTGTGAGACTTGAACTGGGGGTCTACTGGATTTGGGACTATGGTTTGAGACGATGGATCTTGATTCCAAACTACGGTCCGTGGTCTTGAAACATGGTTCCTAGAAACTTGAATTTTTTTCTAATTTTTTTATTTTCTACTGGTTTTCTAAGCTTAGTCTGGGTGTGGAAGTTCTGGGGTATTACAATATCTCCCCCATGGGATCATTCGTCCTCGAATGAAGACTAAACAAGCTAAGGATGGAGGGAAAGAGTTGCAATCCCCTCCAACTTAGTGCTAGAAACTGATATCTAACTGAACGGAGTTCCATGAACATGCAAACATGCTGAAATGTAAGTATGACTGAGGGAACAAGGTACTAAGACTGAATTACACAAGAGTAAACTGAGAGACTGGAGAGGAACTATTACCTCAAGCTGAAACTGAATCGGAGGGAAAGAGGTGAGGGTACTTGGACATCATAGCTGCTTCTGCTTCCCAAGTAGCTCCCTCTACGGACTGATTCCTCCATAAAACTTTCACTGAAGCGACTTCTTTGTTTCTCAACCTACGAACCTGATGGTCTAGAATCTCAACTGAAACCTCCTCATAGGTGAGGCTATCCTTCACAACCACACTCTCTAAAGGTACTATCGTTGTCGGATCACCCACACACTTCCCATAGTGCTTCAGCTGAAAGGTGCAGTTCATCAACAGAGAGTCGAGGTTTTCTTCCAAAGGGGAGATGGTGTGCTCCGTTACCAGGGTCGCTTATGTGTTCCGAATGTGGGTGAGTTGATGCAGCAAATCATTACCGAAGCCCATAATTCCAAATATTCTATTCATCCGGGTGCCACTAAGATGTACCCTGATCTACGGGAAATCTATTGATGGAATGGCATGAAGAGGGATATCACAGATTTCGTGGCTAAGTGTCCCAATTGTCAGCAGGTTAAGGTGGAACATCAGAAACCAGGGGGTGTGACTCAGGAGATTAGCATTCCTACTTGGAAGTGGGAAGTGGTTAACATGGATTTCATTACGGGTTTACCTCGTACTCGCAGGCAGCATAACTCCATTTGGGTGATAGTGGACAAGGTTACTAAGTCAGCTCATTTCTTGGCAGTCAAGACTACAGATTCAGCGGACGATTATGCCAAACTCTACATCAGTGATATTGTCAGGTTGCATGGGGTTCCCTTATTTATCATCTCAGATAGAGGTCCTCAGTTTACGTCTCATTTCTGGAGATCATTTCAGAAAGGTCTTGGTACTTAGGTGAATCTTGGTACACCATTCCATCCACAAATAGATGGTCAGGCAGAACGTTCCATTCATACCTTAGAGGATATGTTGAGAGCTTGTGTGATTGACTTCAAGGGTAGTTGGGATGATCACCTGCCTCTCATAGAGTTTGCCTACAATAACAACTTCCATTCCAGCATCCAGATGGCCCCATATGAGGCACTCTATGGGCGTGGATGTAGATCACCTGTTGGCTGGTTCGAAGTAGGTGAAGCAGCCTTGATTGGGCCAGATTCGGTTCATGAGGCTATGGAGAAAGTTTAGCTCATCATAGATAGACTAAAAACAATGTAGAGTCGTTAAAAGTCCTATGCAGATGTTAAGAGGATAGACTTAGAGTTCGAAATTGATGAATGGGTTTTCTTGAAAGTATCACCTATGAAGGGAGTGATGAGATTTGGCAAGAAAGGGAAGCTCAGTCCTAGGTATGTCAGTCCTTACAGAATCCTAAAAAGGGTTGGTAATGTGGCTTATGAGTTAGAGTTGCCAGCAGAACTAGCAGCGGTCCATCCATTCTTTCTATATCCACTCTAGCAGCTCTAGCTGGTGCCGCTGCTCTGGGTTGCCCTCGACCCCTACCTCTACCTGGGCGACCACCCCGGCCCGTAGCTAGAGTCAGAGGTGCAGGGGCAGGAGGCTCTCCTCCGCCAGAAGCTGAAGATCTCGTACGAACCATCTGCGGAAGAGTGAACCAGAATAAGTGAGATTTTTAGAAACTTTCAAGGATACTACGCACGAGAGAGAGACAAGAAAAGTCCAGTTTCCTAAGATGTCACTATAGCCTCCCGAAGATTAAGCACAGACGTCTCTGCCCTGATCTGCAGGACTCTACTAGACATTGGCTCCTATACCGATGACACCGGTGAACCTAGAACTCTTATACCAAGCTGTCACGACCCGATTTTTTGGTCATGATGGCACCTATAACCCCCCAGTAGGCGAATCAATCCTCGTAGCCCAGAACGGTTAGTAATGGGCTACCTTCTAACAGTTTAAGCGAAAGATTCGATACATAAGCGGAAGTAAGGGCATAAAGAGAAGAAAATAGATACAAGAGAGATATAAACAAGCGGAATCTAAACCAACCCAAAACCTGGTATCAAAGCGTATAAGAGCCGAACTACATAAGGAGTACAAAGGTCAAAAAGTCATATATACACAATGTCTCCGAAATTATAAGAGTACAAAATACACCAAGGATAACTAAAGTCAAGATCTGAACGCCAAGAGCTCACCCTCATCCTGGATGATCCAAAAACTGCACCCCGCACGAGTCTCCGATGCGCTAACGGCGATGGCCCATGCTAGGATCTGCACCAGAAGATGTAGAGGGTAGGGTGAGCACCAAATGCGAATCATAAGGTACCCAGTAGATATCATAGGCCGACTGGGCACATATAAAGTAAAAGAGCAATAGCAGGCATAGTAGGAACAAACAGTCACAAAATTCAACGATAAGCACACAGGAGCTAGCCCAGAGGGAAGACATCAGAAACAACATATAAGGCTAGCATATAGAATATATACACACAACAGGCACATGTGAAAGTAAGGACAACGCACATGGGATCCTTGCAAATCTAGTATATATAAGAATAAGTTCTAGAAATGGGTGGTATACCGGTACCCTCAAGTATAAGGAAAAAGGGAGAGGAGAATAAAGGTAGACATGCTCGACATACAAGAATTAATATCCAATCCAGTTATACAAAACTTAATCTAGGAACTCACCACCTCATAGTAATCATGCTCATACTCAACCGTAACAGGGAACAATATCGGAATAAAGTAACAAGAGTCTACCTATAGTCCCTCGGCCCCCCATACAACCGAGGAACACAATCAAGTGAAAACAAACCCATTGGCATCCCATACTACCGGAGTGTACAATCAACAAACAACAAACAAGGGTGGTATCTCAAATAATGGATGATATGATGCATGAAAACCTCGGGGTGAAATAGAACCTCTGTATGTACCTTCTCCGGTGCCGATCGGGCCAAGCAGGCAGGTTCCATGGAAGGACACAACTCGTATACCTCTACTCCACCATATACCCTTCCCCCCGGCATACGCAGCCCAAAGCCTCAGGCCTGGAGGGGCAAGGTCCATAGAGGTCCCGAACCCCATACTAAAACTCAGAATTAAAACGTGTCCTCCAGAATTGAGTCCGGGTTCATGCCAGTGGCTAAGTCTCAAATATGCATGCCTAGACCCTATCTAGGACTAAAACAGTGAAAAATATGTCTCAAAAACCCTTCCAAGAGTGCCCGAGCACAACCGGGTCTAAAACAGTAGTAAAAACATCTCAGATGCTCAATCTGGCCGAGCCTGATATCATTTCAAATCAGTAAGAAAACTCAGCTAGAACTCCGACCCGGTCGAGTCTAGCAATAGTAGTAAATCATGATAAAACCATATTTTTAACCTTTTTTTACCCCAAGAAGATCCACGTATCAAGTCAAATCATTTCCAAATCCAATTTCATCGAAAATGAGCCCCCGGGGCCATGCAAGGTTTAGAAAATCAGTTTTCGTAGGCCCAAAGCCAAAAACTGTAATAAAACATGGAAAAACCTCTTTATATGCATGGAAATGATATGATCAACCCAAATAGGTGCCCAACAGCTCACAATCAACCTAACGTCCCTGCACAGGCTCCAAAACTACTCAGCAAGCATAACCAGCCTAGAAAGATATTTCTATGTCCGGGACTCACGGACATTCCCAATAATCCCACCTTCTATGTTCCAGAGTCAACAAGACCTCACGGGGTCACAAGGGTAATAAATATATCAACTAATAGGAATACTACACACAACGGAGGAAAGAAATAGGATGAATCATGGAAAAGCGGTCAATGTATGTGGTACCAACCTAATAACCCAACCCAAGGATGCCAACTAGTATAATTTTACCCGATATATGCGAAGTCTAGGGAGTTAAGTCGTAACCTACATATCGTTCGACGACAAGCTGTGGGACCGACGATATCCGAGGCCGAGCTGCTCCGAGAAGCTCCGAACGAGAATCAAACAATCAAATTCATGAATAAAATATTAAGACGAGTCTAACGATACCCATATTGCTACAATTGTAGTCGGGTCGATATCTGGGTCAAAAGCGGGCCCACGGGGCCCACAACCCGAAACCAAAAATGAAAAGAACCACGATGACCCCAACGATGCAAAGAAGGCATGCTCCAAATTTGAGCACAATTGAACAAGGTAAGGGCACCAAAACATCCCGCCCAAGTTGGGAATTAAAGAATGAAAATTTTGAAAATAAAACAGAAATTGGGCAAGAATTACTTACCAAAACGATGGAAAATCAGTCCAAGATGGATAAAACTTCAAACCCACGAACATGCACAAGATTAGGGGGCAGAATCTATCATAAAATCCAAGCTTTGGATGAGCATCAATGGAGGAATTAAGAGAAAAACCAAAGAAGACAAGTTGGGGAAGATGACTTACCAAGAGGCGAAGAACTACGGATAATCGACGAACAAATAATTCCCCAAGGTTTAGAACTGAATTGGAGCAAAATGGTGGAGAGAATTTTGAGTTTTAGAGTGAGAAAAGTGAGGAGATGGACTGGAAAAAATGAAATGACAGCAATAAATAGCTGTTGTCCGCAGCTGATTTTCTGCACCTTTTAGAAAACTTGACGGGGCATTTCGAGCACAATCAAAAATAGATATTCAAAAACCAATAGTGCTAATAGAGTGGAAACGACGTTCTGGACTCAATTGAATCAATGAAACTTCCATACGAGGTCGTTTCAGAGAAATGTTGACCCAAGTCAACACTAACGAAAAGGAACTCAAAGGCTCGAAATGAGTCCGACTCACTCGAAACCCGAACCAACAATCTTCCTAGCCCAAACTCAACATTCTGGAGCTGATGGAATTGTCGAATTTTGAATCCAACACTTCGATCATCGAAAGTCACCCGAAGTTATACTTTCAACTCCAAATGACCTGAAAACTGAGAAAACCACACAAAACCCACACTCGAAAGTTCTCAGGCCTCAACTAAAGGTCCAACTAGACTAAACGCATCGCTCTGGAGCTAACGAAACTTTCAGAATTCAATTTTGAGTACGTTAGCTAAGAATGTTGACTAAAGTCAATGATATTCTAAGTTTAAAGCTCTAAATATGGCAAACGGCTAAAACGATCAAACGAACGACCAGGGCACCGAACTACCAGTCCCAGCAAGCCATAAATAACTTGGGGCCTCTACAGGAAGGCTATAATAGTGCAACAAATGCAAAAACGCGAAGATAACCAAAAGGGTCATCACAAATAATCTCGGAATGAAATTTGAGATTAGTTTTATCCTATGTTTGGTGTAATGTATTAGCTAATTTCGAGATTGTTTTATCCCACTATTTATACTAAAATGGTGAGATTCCTATTCAATATGAAAGGTGGGACAAAATAGTGTCATGTAATATCCCAACTCATGGTATATCCTTACTTATCCAATCCCGTGTATCAAATGACTCTTAAAGCATATATTACCACTAAAAATGTATACATAAATTTGAGGTATTATCTCTATATTTTCATTATATAGATCTATATTATTTGAAAAAGATAGTGAATGGACTGCTTATATGTTGTACTAGCACCAACAATAACATATACCAGAAAGTCACGAGCATGGTCAAAGAAGAACAATTTTACTTTTTAAGTACTTACTTCTTAATTTTGACTGTAATCTTAAAATTTCTTAAAATAAAATTTATATATTTAAAAATTATGTAAAAGATATTATAAATTATAATAATTGATAATTTAAAAATATTTATAAGGCATATAAATATTTTGATTGATTTTGATTCGAGTTGTCTTCTTGCATTTATTATCATCATTCTTTCGGATTTTGTTTAGGGATAATTTCAAAAATATTCATTTTAAGAAAAATAATTACATTTACATAAATATAAAAGTAAGTATGGTGCTCCGGTAGATGCGCAGACCGAGTGAATTTCCGCCAATCCATAGCCCATAAAATATAATTACACCCGCAATAACCCAGTTTTACACTATATACATCTTTATACATCTTTATACATGTTAATACATCTTTATACAACTTTATACCCTTACTATACATAAATGCATAAACTTGTATAATAGTGTATAAGAGGTGTTTATACACACTCTTAGTTCGTTATACAACTTATACATAATTATACACTATACACACAATTTCACCCCAATTCTATTATTTGTTGGCATCTCAATCAATCATTTGTTTTATCTAATTTTTGCCCGTCATATTTTAGAGAACTTCTGAAAATTGCTGCCAAAAATATCGAAAATATAATTCATAGTTTAACAATGAAACAAAATATAAGTGTTGTATATAAAAATAGAAAAGTGTGGGACACCAAATATAAATATATTCAGGGACCCAAGGTGGGGTAAATGCCACGAGACACCAGAGAAAGACTCTATGATAGTGAGAAAATATGGGGTGAATATGTCAAAAGAACTTCAAGGGGATAGTTTTGAAGGTGGAAAGCTTCATGATGGGCATTTTCAAGCATGTGCTTGCTGTAAGCACTTCATTGCTTGGTCAAAGAAATTTGATCAAATAATCTGATCCTTGTTCGATCAAAGCAAAAATCCACTGAAAAAGTTGGCTATTCATGTAATTATATTACCATGTGTAATAATTTTATCTCAATGCTCATAGAGTGTAAATTTTTCTTTTATTTATTTCTTTTAGCTAATAGCTTTACAAATTATATAAGAATTATACATAATTAATAATTAACAATAGATTCTCCCCTTTTGATAATTTCTCGTGCTTCTCTTTCAATTGAAAATTTATGATTGCAAAATTGGACCACAATTTTCTTCTTACTTTGATTTTTGATTCAAGTCATATTTCCACATTCATTATCATCAATATTTAAAACAATAGATAATCCATGTGAAAAGAAATTCATAATGTCATCTTGCACATAAAATTGCTTTTTCTTGCGTATCATCATCATCAAAGAAAGAATTGATACATAACAATAAATTGAAAAAACCCAACGAATAGCAAATATAAATATCGACTTCACCTTTTAACTTTTGAAGAACTCATTGAATACACCTCTTAATCTTTTTCGTGTTCCTTTTGAATTCATTGTTAATTGATAACTACTAATTGTAGTAGCCGATATTTGTAGTTAGTTAGTTGTTGTTGGACTTCTATGCATTTAATTATTATTCACCCATGCTAGCTAATTGGATGCTTATTAATTTTTAAGTTAATTAACTTACAACTTGATGACATCCATAATTCGTAAACCAAAATTTTCTCGTATTACGTTTTATATGACGGAAGACACCATTCGTATAGAAAAAAGATACCCATGAGGAAATTAACTTACTAATTTTTTGGGGGGAGATTAATTTGCATGAGAAACAACACGTATAATATATTACTTTAATATCAAGAATTGCCAACAAACTTCTACTTCGCACTATTTGGAAATTTATTTTTATTTTTCTTAGCCAAACAAGAGTTAGGAAATTGCTACAGGACAAACACCAATATATATACCTGATTTAAAATATTTCTCCGACAATATTTATTTGGACGCAGAATTTCGATTTCACATTATAGCTTTAGATGATTTCTTCGCTTTGCTTTCTGTACAGAAAAGAGAAGAAGATGATAATAGTTATGAACACAAATACTTATTTAATGAATGTGATAAATTATTAATATAAAACTCATAATAAAAAAATATGTGTAAATCCATGTAAAATAACATAACATTATGCGAAAATCTAATAATTGTAAATTTTGACAGCGATAAATCATAGACAAAGAAAATTATAATAAAAGAAACATAATTTTAACGACTATGTTGTTTGTTAGAGGAACAAATCCTCAATTTATAGATGTTCAAAACTTTTTCTTCATGAAAAGATTAACCAAATATGAAAGAGATATTTTTAATCAAGGAAATCTTTTTCATCAATAAATGTAATTTTAATTATGATTCAAAAAAATGAAAGCAAACCTTAACAAAAAAAGACTCCAAACTTGAAAAAAATAGTAAGTTGATTAAAAATAGTCAAAAGATACTTACATAATCTATTTTCTAATACTAAATTGCCGTGTACAAAAAGAAAACAATTCTATTTTATTAAATCCTAATTCTTAATGCAACAACTTCTTTACATTCCCCAAAAATAATAATTAAAAAAATATTGAAAGTAATATCAAAGACGATTTTCTACCAAAAGATCTTTTAAAGCTCACATTGGTTCTAGGGTAAATTTTAAAGTCCTATATATTAAGATTTCATACGTAGTTTAAATAAAGAATGATCCAATAAGTAAAATTTTAGATGATTTTAAAGTACTAAAAATCTTAAATATTATGATAATAATTAATAATAATTATTTGAGAGAATAAGTAAAAAGATGATTTTGTCTATTGCGGAGTATTTTTTTGGGTTAAAAGGGGGATATTTTATATATATTAACTGATAGTTATAGACGTAGGCGTAGGTGCTATTTTATCAGTACTATAGATTACAGATAAGTTTCCAAAACATGCTAACTTATTACAAACTGTCCTTAGTACTATTTTAGTAGTGGTGCTCCCTTCTTGATCAGCTTTGAGGAGAGATTTAACTGAGTCCGGAGGGGATGTCAAAATAGTAGGTGGTGAGGACGGTGTTAGCTTGGAACCTATCTTACACAAAACATATGCTACCTTGTTGGCTTGGCGGAAGCTATGGCGGACCACTGGATTCCCCAACCTCTTCATAAGCAACCTGCATGATGTAACAATGGAGAAATAAATTAGCGTGGTTAGGTCAAGTGCGACAAGCACTTTCGTAGAATCTGTTTCTATATCAAGGGGACCAATATTATGATCTACAGCTAATTGGAGCCCCATGTGGAGGGCTTCCAGTTCAGTCATAGTGTGGTTTAAGCTAACATTATACTTATAGAAACCCATTAAC
Source organism: Jaltomata sinuosa (assembly GCA_003996215.1). Lineage (NCBI taxonomy): Eukaryota > Viridiplantae > Streptophyta > Magnoliopsida > Solanales > Solanaceae > Jaltomata > Jaltomata sinuosa. The sequence goes on from QJPP01001886.1 coordinate 156,932, forward strand.
CAATGTCTAACATAATCTCTAAAAAGACCACCTATCCCACCTTTTTCATGGGTGCTAGAGTAGGAGCCAACTATATTGAGTTTGATTCTACCATATGAAGGGGTAAACCATTTGATATTAATGAGTATGGAGGTGTTAGAGGTGCCGGGTTTCTTGGTGCAGTGCACAAACTCAGTTGCTCTATTTTGGACGAGAGCTATGGAGACGTGAGAAACATCATTGTTGAAAATGTTGTGGTTTCTGTTAATCCAAATATTCCATAGAGAAAAGGAGAAAAATTAATCCCAAGCATAGTGTTCACCATTGTAGGGAGGCTTGGTTCTATGAAGGCCATGAAGCCAATGCTCCAGGGATAAATAAAGGTGGGAGATGTCGATACCTAGGTCTTGCCAGAACCTTTGAGCTACGAAACAATACATTAAGATGTAGGAGGAGGTTTCTACGGCCTGTTTGCATACCTGGCAGGTGGCGCCTTGGGTTAACCTAATACAGTGTAAATAGGCTTTGGTGGGTAGCCTTTCATGTGCACATAACCAAAGAAAAAAATTGATTTTGCTGAAAGTGTTTAGTTTCCAGATCCAAAGAAAGGGAAATTGAGTGTCGGGATTTGATCTAATTAGAGGAACAACAGATTTAGTGGAGAACACACCGTTAGTATTGACATTCCAGTAGGGCGTATCAATGTCATTAGGATCGGATCCTAGTGTGATATGAGAGGCTAAATCTTTTAGCTCCAAGGGTATGATAAAGGAGCAGCTAGACCAGTCCCAAGATGTGCCATCCCATAGGTCAATAAGTCTATATTGTTCCTCCTGTAGAGTTAGAGGTCCTTGAATGATATGTCGTAGGGGAGGGGTATGTGGTATCCATCTATGGTACCATGGGCTGATAATCTTACCATTGCCCAGAATCCAAGCAATGCTTTTGGAGAACACCTTCCCACCTTCTAAAATATTCTTCCAGATGAAAGAGGTAAAGGAGGTAGATTTCCTCGAATTGTACTTAGAGATGAGAGTTCGTGCCCATAACGAGGAGGGATTGGAAAAAACTCTCCAAGCTAAGCTAGTCAAGATAGTAGTATTTTTTGTATCAGCTTTGTGAAGGCCAATGACTCCATTCTCTTTAGGAGAAGCTACAGTATCCCAGGCTACGTATGCAGTTTTTTCTTTTGACTAGAAGAACACCAAATGAAGTCGCGTTGGATTTTATCAATAGCAGTACAATTTCTTTTGGGGAGTTTAAAGTATTGCATTGTGTAAGCTGGGATGGCGTTTAGAGTGGATTGGGCAAGGGTTAGCCGACCAGCGGGGGTGATAAAGTTAATCTTCCAATTGGAGAGTTTTTGTCTCATTTTGTCAAGGATAAATTGGAAGTCAGAGTACCTTGGCTTGTAATTTAAAATAGGAAAGCCCAAATATTTACCAAATTGAGGAGAAGATTTGATACCAAAGGATTGTTGGACTAAATTTCTAATTCCTCTATCACAAAGTTGTGAGAAAATAGCTTTGGATTTAGAGGTATTAATCTTTTGGACTGATAGTTTACAAAAGTAGTTCATGCAGCCGTACATGGTATGAATAGATTTTGTATTAGCTTTGCAAATGAGAGTTAAATCATCGGCAAAGAAAAGGTGAGATAGTTGGGTGCCCATGTTTGGAGAGTGCAATGGGATCCCATTGGAGAATATCTACTTGGTGATGAATGTAGGAAGATAGAAGCTCCATACAGAGAATAAAAATATAAGGGGACATTAGATCTCCTAGTCTAATACCCCTCGAAGGGGAGAAGAAATTGGTGCGGGTACCATTTACTATAACCGCTATATTACTATTCAAAATGCAATTCATAATGAGCTTAGTGATTTTAGGAGGAAATTTGCAGTAAAGAAGAGCTCGGTAGACAAAGGACCATTCAAGATGATCAAAAGCTTTCTCGAGGTCTATTTTATGTAGCAAACACTCTTTAGAGCTCTTAGTATTAGTAGCGTAGGTCATTAGTTCTTGTACGAGAATAGCATTGTCACTAGCTCTACGACCTTTGAGGAAACTAGTTTGGCAGGGGCTAATGAGGTCCAGAAGGATGGGCTTGATTTGATTTGCATTAATTTTAGTGATAATTTTGTAGATGGTATTGCAAAGACCAATAGGGCGGAAATTTCTGAGGAGATTTGAATTTGTGAACTTTGGGATGAGACAAAGCAAAGTTTCATTGAAATGAGAGGGGATAGTCTGGGAACTAAAAATATGATGACAACAGTCTATGATAGATTTATCTATCGTGTTCCAGTGATATTGGAAGAAATGGGGGTGTAGGCCATCCGGCCCCGGAGCTTTAAAAGGTTTGAAGGAAAAGAGGGCCTGGGTAATTTCATGATCTGATAAGGGTCTATCTAAATTCGCTAGATTGAGTCGATGAAAACTAGTGACTGTTTGACTAATGTCTTTTCAATTTGAGTGAGAATGGTCAATGGTGAAGCAATTGCGAAAATAGTTAAAGGCGTGCTCCATAATTTTTTCATGGTGTGTGATCCAATTACCATCGGCGTCCTTGAAATGGGAAATGTTATTCCTTCTTCTCCTATTAATAACAAAGAGGTGAAAAAATTTGGTGTTACCATCTCCTTCGTTGAGCCAATTAATACGGGCACGCATTTTCCAATAGTCCTCTTCAATTTAGAGGATATTATTATAATCCTTAGTGGGGGTTTGTTCTAAATTAAAGAGGAAAGTACTGGTTGGGTACTGCACAGATTTTTGAATACCCCCTAGGCGTGCCAAAAGTCTTTTCTTTTGCTTAAAGATATCTCCAAAGGTGCTTTTACTCCATTGAGTGACCGTGGAGGTAAAATGAGTTATAGCATCGTGAAGATTTCTATTTTCCCAAGATTGTTGGACTATAGCAGTAAAGCTCGGGTGATTAACCCAAAATTTCTCCAGCCTAAATTGCTTAGTACGACTGCCCCTACGAGGATTAAAGAGAGTGATAAGTAAGGGGTTATGGTCTGAGTGGGTCTTAGAGAGGTGGGTAACTTGGGAGTTAGGGTAGTTTTCAAGCCAATCCTTATTCATAAAAGCACGATCTAATCGTTCAAGAATTAACCCTCTATTATGACGCCTATGATTCGACCAAGTGTAACGACATCCTTTAAAGTTTAAGTCAATAAGGCTGCAGTTATTAATACAAGCTCTATATTTACTGATAGTATTTTTATTAATGTAGCGGCCTCCCCTTTTGTCTGTTTGACTAATAATATCATTAAAATCTCCAACAATCAACCATGGGGCAGTGAGAGAATTACTAAAGAATTCTAAATTATTCCATAAGTTTGCACGTTTGTTAGAGTCAGTGCTAGCATAAATAATCGTAAACCACCAAGAGAAGCTATTAGGAAATACCTGTATCATAGCGTAAAGTTCATGGTCACTATTTTTTTTACGGGTCACATTAACCATGTTGTTGAGCCACATCAAGAAAAATACCCCTGGATCTACCCTGAGCGGGGACTTCATAGTAATCATCAAAAGCAAATTCGTTTTTAAGAGCAAGGTGATCATCCATTTTAGTCTCAAGCAGTGCCACAAAGCAGGGGTTTTGGTTTCTAATTAACTCTTTAAAGTTACGTTTGAAGTTATTATTGTTAACTCCCCTAGTGTTCCAAACAATAAAGCTAGTTTGCTGATTCATGGGAGTGTTTGTGATTTGAGGATTCTGAATTTCCAAGTTCTCTTGGGTAGGAAATTGATTCAACATCTTTGTCAGAGTCATGACTACGACATATTTGGTTAGATCTTGGTTCAGAGCCGGGCGCAAATCGAAGGATCATTTCTTGAGAGTCACTAGGCAATTGTGGACATATTTTTTGTCCTATTTCTTTGGGAATACCATTAGGGCCCCATTTTTTAGACTTGAAATTTCGGTGAACGAGGTCCTTCTTGGTGGAAATGGCCTTATTTCCTCTGCTTCTCTGATAGGTGGGTTTTGAATGTCCATTGGGGTCAGGATTTGGGATAGAGTAGGAATTAGAATTGGGTTTTGCTGGACTGGGAGAGGTTTCCATAGAAACATCAAGGGGTTGGTAACAATGACTTCTTGTGGAGTGAAGAAAAGAATTTGGGCTATATTGGTCATAGTTGGAAAGGATGAGAGGAGATGTGGCAGATTCCATAGGGTCTGTAGTTTTTGAAAGAAGGTCGGAGCTGCTGCCGGTGCTACAGGATCTAAGACATTGGCCATCCAGAGTTGACTGACAAAGTTCTCCACTGTTAACCTCATCACTTCCGTGACCAGTTGGTCCAAGAAGTTTTGGTTTTGGAGAATGATCAACGTCTCGACCCCATTTATGTCTATGGTGAATATCCCTGCATGGCCCTGGAGGGTCAGTTCTATCCAGGACTAGGGTTGGTGGGATGGATGCACCGGTTGGCTCGCATAGAGTAGTGGGTGTGGAGTAATTTGAGGAGGGATTGGTAGGGGGTTGTTCATATTCGAACTTGGATTGAAGACCCTCGGAGGTCTTGACAGAGGGGAAAGCTGTATTTTTTGCTGTATTGGAACTGATGTTCTGAACATCTTGGGGAGCAATATTAATACTGGTTTTTAAGTTAGAGTGTCTTGAGGTAAGTAATGATTGGGGATCTTTATAGGTAGATTGTGTTGAGATATCTGCAGAAGCTAAATTGCCTGAGGAAGAAGAGGGAACAGTAGGAAGCTCGGTACTGCAAGAAACATTTGCCACTTGGTCGATAGTTTTTGCCAAGTGTAATTGTATGTCTGGTGGTGGAGGGGCGGTGGAGGCTTCCATATCAGCCCTAGTAGCGGTGGAGGCTTCCATATCAGCCCTAGTATAATTTTGATATTGTTGATTGGTTGTTATAGTGGAGTAGGGGTCTATAGGAATATTTTGAGTGGTCCCAGGGGTTAACACCTGAACAATATTTATTTTTTTGGGCAAAGTATGATGAGAGGTTTGCACGGAGGGACAAAGAGTTTTTTTGTATTTTTGTCAATTCTCATCATTGGAGGGTTACTATCAGTGCCATTAAGATTGTTAACACATTGAAGAGCAACAAATTTATTCCCGGTAAGGTCATTAATTTCCGGAACGAATTTTGAGGGAGCATTAGCTTTAGTAGATTTTAACCCATGCGTTCTTTGGACTGATGAAATAAAATTAACCATATTGTTAGTAGACTCCTTAGATCTAAAATTTAGTTTTGGGGTTGATAAGAACTTATCTCTATCTGCAGCAAAGATGTTTACCTCGATACCTTTAGACTTTGGAGTGGTGGATTCCTTAACTGGGATCTCTGGCCCTTATCGTTTGGCTTGGGGGATGCATTTTCTTCTCGCGAATTTTACCGTTTGCCATTCAGTGGTGTAGGGGGGTTGATCCTCTGGCCTTTGGTTATTTATGTCTGTATTTATCGAGGAAGAGGCCTGAGACCAGCTGCCTTGGATATGTCCTAGTTTTCCACAATTTTTACACAAGAAGCCTTCTCCCTCGTAGATGATTCATTGTATATGGTTACCGATTCTGATGGAAGTAATTGTTGGTTCGTCAAGGAAAATTTGCACACATAATCTTGCATATTTACCCCTAAGAGTAGCGCTGGAGCAAGCATCCACTTTAAGCGATTTCCAATAGAATTACCAATCATTTTTAAGAGAGTTCCGTCGTAAAATTCCATAGGCAACTGTGGCAGTCTTATCCAGATGGGCGAGAAGTTGAGGATTGCTTTTTCTGGTATAAAATTTGGAACCCATTTTTGAATAGTCAAGAAATGTCCATTGATGAACCAAGGGCCATCGTTTATCACATGTAGCATATTTTCTTGCTGAGTGAACTTGATAATATAATAATCTAACCCAAGATCGATGAGTGAAAAGTGCTCTGTTGGTTTTCATAAATCCAGTAATTTGGTTTTTAAATATTGGTGAGTTAGGCATTTCCCGAGGATCTTGATGATGAGTGAGTTTTCCAAGGTGTGTATAACCTTTCATTGTCTTCCTTAGAAAGGAAAATGGTTTTAATTCCATCGGTTGCTTTTTTAGTAGGCTCGGCTCCAAGATCTACAACTCTATTAGTATTTTTCTTAGACTCTTCATCAATAATGAGATCCTCCATATCTAGATCTGTGATGAACTCGGAGGTTAGTAGCTTGCTTTTAAAGCTTGCTTGTTTTTCTAGATCATTTTTGGAGTTTTCTTTGTTTCCGTTTTCATGTTTGTCCGGGGGTTCTGGTGGTATTTTGTTCTGAAGGAGGTCCCCTTCAGTGGAGGTGTTGCTCATAGTAGTGAAGTTGGTGGTTGGAGTGACCTTTTAGAGAGATGGCAGAGAGAATTCTTCTAAAGAGAGAAGAACCCCAAATTTTATTACGGAGTGTTTTAATGAAGAGCAAAAAGTTCAAATCACATTATAAGGTCCTTCACACTTTTTAGATGATTTTAAAGTCCTAAAAATCTTAAATATTATGATAATAATTAATAATAATTATTTGATAAAATAAGTAAAAAGACGATTTTGTCTATTGCGGAGTGTTTTAATAAAGAGCAAGAAGTTTAAATCACATTATGAGGTCCTTCACATTTTTAATAATCTCTCTCTCTCTCTCTCTCTCTCTCTCTCTCTATATATATATATATATATATATATATATATATATATATATATATATATATATATACTAGATATAGAGGAGCTCGTGCTAGCACGGACCCAATATATATTATTTTTTTGTCTCAATTTATGTGACACGAATAAAATTTAGATAGTCAATTAAATTTTTATATGATTTTTAGATATTATTAATTTTTTATATGATTTTTAGATATTTTAAGTTGGTAACTATTATAATTTATAATATCTTTTACGTAATTTTTAAATAATATATGTTTCCCCCTCTTTTTAAATTTATGTGGCACGGTACAATTTCAAAAGTCAACTGGATTTTCTATATATCTTTTAAATATTTTAAGTTGTTAATTATTGTGATTTATAACACTTTTTCTTCTGTCGCAATTTATGTGGCACTGATAAAATTTTGAAAGTCAATCAAATTTTCTATGTCTTTTAAGTATTTTAAGTTGTTATTATTGTGATCTGTACTTTTTTTACTTAATTTTTAAATATATAACAGATTAAAAAGAAAATTAAGATAAGCAAATAAAAATGAGAAAAGTATAAAAAGAAATATCCAAGCAGACAGCATAGGCAGGCATGTCGACCAGCTGCTTGCTGCATGTGCTCAATATATATTACTTTTTTATCTCAATTTATGTGATATGGATAAAATATAGATATTCAATTAAATTTTATATGATTTTTACATATTATTAAATTTTTATATGATTTTTAGACATTTTAAGTTGGTAACTATTGCAATTTATAATATCTTTTACATAATTTTCAAATAATATATGTTACTCCCTCTTTTCCAATTTATGTGGCATCGATACAATTTCGAAAATCAACTGAATTTTCTATATATCTTTTAAATATTTTAAGTCGTTAATTATTGTGATTTATAACACTTTTTCTTATGTCGCAATTTATGTGGCACTGATAAAATTTTGACAGTCAACCAAATTTTTAATGTCTTTTAAATATTTTAAGTTGTTATTATTGTTATTTGTACTATTTTTTACCTAGTTTTCAAATATATAACTGATTAAAAAGAAAAATAAGATAAACAAATAAAAACGAAAAAAGTATAAAAGGAAATATCTAAGCAGGCAGCACAAGCAGGCATGTCGACTAGCTGCCTGCTTATATATATATATATATATATATATATATATATATATATATATATATAGTTAAGATTGTGAGATTAAACAATTTTTGAAATCAAATATATAATATATTTATTATTTAAATCATGGTTAGGGATTTACGTTGAATCTTAATCATTAAATTTAACTTATGTCATGTGTCACTAATCTAAGTAGGAACTTGGAGAAAATGGAGAGAGAAAAAATGGCGAGGATCCAAATCCGTTTATGTTATCAAATCTATTTTCTTAAAGTCGACATAGCTACATCACTTAAATATTATTGGGAAAAGGACTCTGTATGGCCATTCGATTAAAATAATTTCATCAAAATGACCATTTTCAAACTTAAGACATTTTAAGGCCAGTCGGCCTTATTATTTCCTTAAAATAGCCATTTTTAAATTTGGGCAATTCAAGCCTCTTTTTTAAATATTCACTGTTTTTTTTTGCTATATTTTCTTTTTGGCTATTTTTTTTGAAAAATAATTAAATGCAATTGTATAAAAACTGTATAATTATCGTATATAATATGTATATTTTATAGGATGCGTATAGAAAGTATATCATTATTCTTTTTTTAATAATCAAATACAATTGTATAGAAACTATATAGTTATTGTATAGAATATGTATATATATAAGATATATGTAAAAACTGTATAAGATGTATATATAAACTATGTATAAAATATGTATCTGAATAATTATTGCAGCTAAAAATTGTATAGGATGTGTATAAAAATTGTATAATTGTGCATAGAATATGTATCTGAATAATTATTGCAGCTAAAGGTTGTATAAAATGTGTGTAGAAATTGTATAATTATTGTTATGATGTGTATAAAAAATATATCATTATTTGTATAAAATATGTATACGTATAGGATGAGTATAGAAATTATATAATTAATGTATAAAATATGTATCTCTATTTGATATCAAAAATGTGTATTTTGTGTTAAATATTGTATTTGATTGATAAAAAAAGAAATGCAGTAATTACAATGTTATAAAATTATATTTGATTGTTAAAAAAAGTGTATCAATTAAAAGAGTAGATTTTTTTTAAAAAAATAACAAAGCAGTGGGAAAAAACAAAACAAAAAAAGTGGAACAACGATTTTTTTTTTAAAATGGAGCAACGAAATTGAAAAAAAAAGAAAAGAAGAAGAAGTGGAGCAGTGATTCTTTTTAGCAATGAAAAAACAAAAAAAGGAAAAAGAATAGCGAAAAAAACAAAAGGAAAGGAGAGTAGTAGTGGACAAAATGGCCATTTCAAGGGATATTAATTTCATTGGCCACGTGGGAGAATTATTTTTAGCCGGATGACTTTTTTTGTCCTTATTCCAATATTATTTGCACTAATTTTTCTCTCTCCTTTGTTATTATTATTCTCTTTTATTTGCTTTAAATATTCATTTTCATAATTCATATCTAATTACCAATTCAATTAGTACTCTTATTATCCTAACTCTCATGCTTTTCATATTCATAATCTTCAAATATTTAATTTAAAACTTTAAGATATCTTTTGGTATTCCTCCATTTGTATCTACATAAATTCATCTTTTTTGTTTTATGACACCCCCACCAAGGTTATCATTTTCACTCCATAGTTAAAGTAGTGAATCACTTATATCTTATTGTACTATTTGATTAATGTTTTAGTTTGACTCGATGGAAAAAACTCTTGAATTTTGATTGGTTATGGGAGAAGGTGTCGACAAGACTTTGAAAAATTATGTGCTAATTCTGTATTTCGTTTTCCATTCATATGGTTATGAGCTGTCAAGATCCGATTTCTCAGGTCATGATGACACCTACAACCCCCCAGTAGGAAAACCAATTCCCGTATCCCGGAACGGTTAGTAATTGGCTACTACCTAACCAAAACGCACAATAAACAGAAATAAGCGGAAGCAGAATAAGATATAGACAAGGGAAAGCAGAATAAGATATAGACAAGCGGAAGCAAAAACCCGAATATATATATATACATACAAGAGAACTACACCAACTCCAAGACTTGGTATCGATAGTACAGGAGCTTCTAAATAGAATACAAGTGCTAGATGTAACAAAATAGACTACACAATTGTCTCTGAATACATAAAGAGTAACAGTACAAGAGATGAGATGCGGTCAAGCCCCGATCGTCAGCCGCTCATCCTAGTCTCGAATATCCAGAAGATGCACGAGTCTCCACGCGATCAACGGCGAAAGCTCACACTAATATCTGCACCAAAAAGTGCAGAAGTGTAGTATGAGCATCAATTGTTAAGCAACGGGTAGCCAGTAGGCATCATCAGCTGACCGAGCGCATATAAAATATAAAAGCAGTAATAAGCAGAATACAAGAAAACAGTCACAGAAAACAAGGAGGAAGCACAAGGAACTAGCACAAAGAGTAATCAACCAAGAGTTACAAGTATAACATGCTAGCACAGAAGATATACATACACAGAAACACAGGTGAAAGAGGGAAAAAGGACGCACCTGGGATCCTTGCAACAACAGTACATATAAAAAGAGAGCTTAAAGATATGGGCGGTATACCGGTAACCTCAAGTAAAAAGGGAAGAAAGGAAAGCAATTTAACAATCGAACTCGAAGCCATATACTAATAGAAACATGCTTAAGACACCAATTTCAAGATAAGAATAGACGTACAACAGTCTCACGAGTATAAGCCTAGGATGAAATAACAAAACCACAAGTACCCAGATACGCTAATGAAAACTATGACAAGGAATAGAATTCAATACCCCACAACCGCTCAAAAGGCTACACAATCAGCTTATCAACAGTACCAGTCCCACTAGCCTCTCAATAAACATAGTCCCACAGTCGGTGCCTCAACATGCTAAAACCACTAACCCAATCGGTACCAAGGGTCATAACAAGCTCTAAGAACAAAAGAAGAAAATATAATCTACCTACAGTCCCGACGGTCGCCCATACAACCGAGGAACACAATCAAGTGAAAACAAACCCTCCGACCGCCCATACAACTGGAGCGTACACTGAGCATATAACAAATAAGGGTGGAATCTCACATAAATGGATGATATGACATGATATGCTGAACTAAGTGTGATAGCAGTGTCGTATGTTACCCCCCCGGTACCCCAAAGGTCCAATGGAGGCAGGATCCATGGAAGGGATTCCCTCGAGTACCTCTACTCCGCCGTACACCCCCCACCCTCAGGTCATCCTAAACCCGTAACACTTGGTATGGAACGACAGGGTCCATGGAGGTCTACTCGTAAATCACATACTGAATCTCAAACCTCGATATAATAGTCTGGGATGTCACCGGATCCAAACTAGTGACCAAATCTCGATAATGCATGCTTGAATCCCATCCAGGTCTAAATCAACGAAACAAGTCTCAAAAACCCCCTTCAAGGGTGCCCGGGCGTATCCGGGTATAAAACAGTAGTAAATCAAGTCCGGTGCTTGGCTTTACCGAGTCTAATATCATTTCTCATAAATAACAAAACAAGTCTAGCACCTCGGCTCAACCGGGTCTTGTATAAGTAATAAAATCAGTGAGAAAATAAACATAGTATCACTTTTATCTCGAGAAAATTCATCAGTCAATACCAAATATCTTTTAATCCTCATTATATCAAAAACCGGCCCTTGAGGCCATGTAAAGTTTAGAAAAATTGGTGATAGTCGATCCGAAGCTAAAACAGGTGTAAAACATGCAGAAAAATCCTTTTTCATGAATGACATGCTCGTAGACAACAAGTTTAGCCTAAAGTGGCTCACAAACATTCCTATCGGCCCTGCACAGGCACAAGCGATTCTACAACACAGATAGTCAGCCTAAAATAAGGTCATGATATTCGGGACTCACGGACATTCCCAAATATCCCACCGTCTATGGTCCAAAGTCATAAACAAAGGCCACACGAGGCCACAAAGGTGAAATAGCGATACTACACGAATTCTACAATCAACGGATGAAATAGACGGATAGAAAGGCGGACAGAGTCTGGGTACCAACATATAACAACCCACCCAAGGATACTAATTAGTGCAGTTATAGTCTATATACGTAGAGTCTAGATAGGAGAAACCATAACCTACTTGTCGTTCGATGACTAGCTGCGGGAACAACATTGTCCAAGCCCGAACTGCTCCGAGAAGCTCCAATTCGCGAAAATACTATCAAAATAATATTCTACGCATCAAAGCGAAGCTAACGGTACCCATATTGCTACAAGTGTAGCCGAGTTGAAATCTGGGTCAAAAGCGGGCTCGTGGACCCCGCAACCCGAAACTGGAACCAAAAATTATCACGACGTTCTCAGCCTTGCCAGGAGTACATGCCCAAAAATTGAGCATGATTTGTATGGGATAAAGGGCCAAACAGCCCCTACGAAGCCAAGGGAAAAAAGAGGGAATCAAAGAGGAATTTAGCAGAATTAAAGAGGAAAACTCACCAATTTACGACAAGGGAATGATCACGGGCAAGGAATATATCACCCCAGCACCCTAGGATAATTTCACACGTAAAATTGAGCTTAGAGCTCGTCAACCATGGAAGAAATATGGATGGAAATGAAGAAGAAATGAAGAAGGAGAAATATTTATACTACCAAGAATTTTTTCATTGCTATCTTGAGAAAAACCCTCTAGATCGCGATGAACAAACTGGCCAACTCATCGCGATCGCGATGGTCAGCCTTCGAGATCGCGATGAACAAAGGAGCAGAGCCTTCATTGCTATCACGAGAAAACCCTTCGAGATCGCGATGAACAAATGGGGTTCTTCATCGCTATCGCGATGAAACCTTCGATATCGTGATGAACAAAAAGCCAGACCTTCGAGATCGCGAAGGTCTTGCTTCGAGATCGCGATGAACAAATTTCGGCCATACCAGCAACTGAAAATCAACAGAAAAAGAAACTTCAACAGGGTATTCCAGGTACAATCGAAATCCGATATTCAAAATTCAATAATGCTATTAGAGTGGAAACGACGTTCTGAACTCAACGGAATCGATGAAACTTCTATACGAGGTCGTTTCGGAGGAATTTTGACCCAAGTCAATACTAGCTAAAGCCAACCAAACATTCAAAATGAGCTCGACTCACCCAGGATCTAAACCAATGGTTCCTCTAGCCTAAACTCGACGTTGTAGAACTAACAGCGCGCTGATGGAATTTTCATCCGAGGCCGCCTTCTCCAAATGTTGATCAAAGTCAACCATACAAGCCCAACTGGCTTGAAAACACAAAACGAGAGAGATTTCCAATCTGAATAGCTCCCGGATCCCGATCAAAGGTCCATATAGACCAAAATCCACACCCCGGAGCCAACGAAACTGTCAGAATTTAATTCCGAGCACGATTACCAAGAATATTGACCGAAGTCAACGATTTCCAAAGTTTAAGCTCTAAAACTGGGAATCAGCCATAAAGACCAAACAGACGGCCCGAGCACCGAACTACCGGTCTCAGCAAGTCATAAATGACTTCGAACCACTACAAGCAAGCTCCAACAGTTCAAAAAAGGTGAAAACACGAGAATGACGGGAAGGGTCATTAAAGATTTAAACTCTTGAGAAGGATGTGTATGTTGTAATTTTTCTTCTCTATTTATTTTTTTGTGTTTTCTCACTTTTAGATTTCTTTAATTTAATTTTCTATGAATTTCTGATTGTTGTAAGTCTGTATTTTTTGTTTGGTCTCAAATTAACCATTTGTAATTTTATTGAAAGTTTGTTAACTACTAGTCATACTTCAAAATTTACAGTTGGTTATTTAGGAATTAATTTTGAACATTAAAACACGTCCCTCATTTGGTATTTCTTGTCAAACTTTGGGGTTTGGAAAGCCACCTGGTAATTAGAATTGGTGTAATTACTATCCTTGTCATGACTTGTTTGTTTATCACAATGCAATTACAGTGTAATTACAAGTGTACTATTTGGTTGCACAAGTATAATTACATAGTTATATTAAAATTTTAAAATAGAAGTTAATTTATCAAAAATTAAAAAATTAATAATTGAAAAATAAGGACCTTTATAAATGATATTATATCAGGTATTTAAAATATATTTTGTCTGTTGCAATATATTAATTAATAAACATAAATTTTAACTTATATTATAAAGAAAATTGATATATATTTTTCAGATTAGTATATTTTAGTTTAATCAATCATATAAATTAAAAAAACATAATTTTTAAGAACATCATGAAATGCATGTTTGACAAAAGATTAATATTATAAATATGATGTAATAAAATTATTCAAACATTTGATAAAAGATAAACTATCAATTCTAACTGAAAAATGGATGGCATGCAATGTGAAATAACAAGTCAATACTACTAAAGTAAATAGATTGGAACCGAAAATATCATAAATTCAAAATTCAAAAAAGTTAACATAATGCTCTCTTATGTCAAATTTCAACATAACTCAAATAAACATAACTTAAAAGAAAAGAAAAACATAAGTCTATAATCACATTCAACAATGAATTCTACTTTAGTTCAAAAATTAGAATACTAACGCAGTTATGCTAATTGAAGAAAATAAATAAGAAATAAATAATGCAAGCAATTACATGGAATCACACAAGAAGTAAATGATGAGAAATTAGAAGTAAGGAAATAAAATACAATATAAATAATGTAAAATAAGAAAATATTTATGAAACATTAAAATAAGAAAAATAAGAAAAGAATTTAAAATAATAGAAATAAAAAATAAAAAAAAATAAAAAAATTATAATAAAAATAAAAATAAAAAAAATTAAAAAGTAACCTTGTAATTACACCATGTCATTACCAATAATTTATACCTCCCCCTTGTGAATTGGGTTCCAATTTCCTCCTAACCAAGTAATTACCCGGCTAAACAAACAAATCAAAATGTGTAATTACACCCAATTACACTCAAATCCAATTATCAGGTGACTTTTCAAACAGCCCCTTGAAGATTTATTTGTAATTGTTGTATTTTATTACTCATTACACACATAGAATTTTAATCATTCTCAGGAATTTAAAAAGATTTACCTGGGACACACATGCAGATACTAGTACTTTAGATAAATATGGAGTAAATAATATCATGTCATGTCCTGTACTTGACCAGCAAGTTTATCCTAACCAAGGTACATGTATTATTTCTTTCTTTAAACAATAATGGTACTATTATACTGAGGGGAAGTACTTGGAAAGGCCATAAGGGAGAGAATAGAACTCTTCGCTCCTAGGATCTTTGTCAAAATACTTGAACTTTGCCCACCAATGCCTGCCACTATCTTTCTTGGTTGTGGCCTGTTTGCGAGCAAGAGTTATGTCCAAGAACAATGCCACAATTCCTGCCACTGTGGCCGGAGACGTGAAAATTACTTGCATTATTTTGTTAAACTGCAAGTAGTTTTAAGGCCAAAATGATTGTCATTCTATTCAGTAACATCTAAACTTGTTGCATTGAATGGAAAATAAAGTCAATAGAGGGGAGTCAATGAATGTGCTTACCCAGGCAGAGCCAGAGTGAACTGGACCATCACCAGTGGTTATCACATAACCATTGAAGTATTGTGGCACAGAAAGACCCAAGTAGATAGAGAAACCTAATATAAATTTACTCCTGAAGCTGTTGAGATTGCAGAACTGAAGTAATCCAAGACCAGCAGAAGCTGCATTAACCAATCAAATGTCAGAATAAGTAATCATATAGGAGAGCAGTATATAGGTAAAAACAACATTCTCTTGAATGAATGAAGTATATTCTCATTTTTATTCCACAAATTCTCTTGCAGATTTTAGTTTTTGATGTTGATTTTCCATGCTTAACATTCGAATGCTGATCGAGACAGGGTTCAAGAATTAGGTTATCACAAAACCAAAAAAAATTGAGAGGCATTCATACAAAAATTGCTTACACTAGAAATATTGAAAGAAGATATTGCATGTTTGCAGTTTGAGAGGAATCACATACACATGAGGGCAAACAAAACACAGTACAAAGCTCCAAAAATTGGCAGAGGTATGGAAGCAAGAACAGCTCCAAATTTTCCTGTTCATGGAAAAAAATGTTCAACCATTAGTCTCAAAGGAAATTCTATACTGAAATAAGATTCTGCAATCATTTGAGAAATGAGATTATGCATTCACAAAATGAAAATCAAATGATGGAATAACCAGTATCTGTTGGGGTTTATTAATGAAAAGTGAATGGAAAATGGAGGGAATAGAAATAGAGGGAAAATGAAAATTTTCTTTTGCTTTTGTAAAGAACATTTGTACCACATTGGTGGTGGGAAGGAAATTTCAAGTGTTTATATTAAGAAACACTTTCTCATGGTCTTAAAGGGGTTGAGAAGAAGACAAATCTCGCGCCGCTGTCGTCGCTCGCTCGGCACGGCTTCGGCTTCGGATTTGTCAAAGATTGAGGGATTATCTTTTTGGATAAACTTTATTTAAACTTAATTGTTTAAACCAAAATTCTAACCCAGAATTCTCCATGTGCGAGCCGCACATTGGCACGTGCAAAATACACATGAATCGCACATTAATGGTTTGAGCAGTCTCACTGGTTTCACATGCGATGGGACGTGCAATGCGCACTTCCTCATGTGCGAAACGCACATGGTCTCGACGTATCTGAAACAGTGCAACTTTTCTGAACCTTTGCTTCCTTTCTAAAGCAGTACTTTTTGGCTATAAATATTTGATTCTTTCTCAGATATGAAGCATGAATTTGAGTATATTTTGAGTTTTATAAATTCTAGTATGATTTACTACCGTTGAGTGGTTCGTTGTTCAATAAAATTTGAGGTACCGCTATTATGTTAATGTTAAACCGTTCTATCCTAGGAGGACATATTCCATCAACCTCGGGTGCTTGAGGGGAATAATTTCCTTAAGGACATATTGTGTATTCAGTGGGCTCAGTTTTCTCCTTCATCTCTTTTCTTTACTATTTTTCGTAAATAGTTTAAAGTTATTATTTCTACTTTCTACTTATTATTAAATACGGATTTTATATGACACAAACAATAATCTTAAGGAAATTATTGAATATCTATATTTGGTTTCTGAAGATTAAAACTCTTTAGTTTTCTACTCCGTTTAAATTTTCGTTCTGATTTGAAGAATATAAAAACTTTGTCAGACCTTAGAGTTTATTCTGTTGAACGATTTGAAGATATAAAAACTTCATCATTAACTAGAAACAAGTTTGAATAAAGTCTTTATTGTTAGTATTTTTAATACTAAGTTGTTTGTCAAATTTGTGACAGAATTTGAGGAAAATAACGAATGAAACTGAACAACAAATTGATTCGGTTGTAAATGGTATTGTCCCAACAACAACCATTATTGCGTCATCAAGACGTTCAAATCCTACAAATGCACCGACTGAGACATCAGAGAAATTTTCTGGTGTAAACTTTAAAGGTTGGCATCAAATAATGTTCTTTTGGCTGACCACACTTGGAGTGCAAAGGCTCACAAGTAAAGATCATCATGTTCCTGAAGAAGGAATGCTTGAAAACCAACTATCTAGGTTGGAAGATCTTGTGATTCATCTCAAGATGGAAGAGGATAATAAGTTACGTGAAAAATCAGCAATGATGGGTGCAAATCTTGTTAAGAATGTTGATCCAAATAACAAGAAAAGGAATCAAGCAATGGATGAGATTGAAAATATGTGTGCTATGCTCACTATATGCAATCTAGTTGGAAAGACAAAGGAGTGGTGGTTTGATTCGGGAGCAAGTCGATATATTTATATTGACAAAGAAGCCATTGCTACTTATATTCTCGCTGAACCTGAAGAAAAGCTCCTTATGAAAAATTCTGCAACAGCCAAGATTGAAGGAAGTGGAAAGATATTCCTGAAGATGACTTTCGACAAGGTGTTGACTCTCAACAACATTCTCTATGTTCCTCCTATTAGGAAGAACTTAGTTTCTATATTACTTCTCGTTAAGAACGGGTTTAAGTGTATGTTTGTTTTGGAGAAAGTTGTAATAAGTAAGAATGATATGTATGTTGGAAAGGGTTACCTAGATGAGGGCCTTTTCAAGCTTGATGTAATCACTGTTGGAATGAATAAAGCTGAGGCTTCTTCTTACTTGATTAAGTCAAATAATTTATGGTATTTTTGTTTAGGACATGTCAATCACAAAACCTTGCTAAAACTGATTAGTTTAGAAGTATTGCCTAAGTTTGAGTGCAATAAATCACAATGTTAAATTTGTGTTGAATTTAAATTTATTAAACATCCGTACAAGTCTGTTGAAAGAAATTCCAATCCCTTAGACTTAATTTACACAAATATTTGTGATATGAAGTCAACACTATCTCGTGATGGGAAAAAGTATTTCATAATCTTTATTGATGATTGTACTCGGTATTGTTATGTTTACTTGCTTAACAGTAAGGATGAAGCAATTGAAGCATTTAAGCAATACAAAACTGAAGTTGAAAATCAGTTGAACAAAAAGATCAAAATGATAAGGAGTGAGAGGGGTGGAGAGTATGAATCTCCTTTTGAGCAATATGTTTGGAAAATGGAATTATCCATCAAACTACTGCCCCTTATACACTTCAATCCAATAGAATTGCGGAAAAGAAAAATTGAACATTGAAGGAAATGATGAATGCCTTATTAATAAGTTTCGGTTTACCGCAAAGCTTGTGGGGGGAAGCTATTTCCAGCAAATAAAATACTCAATAGAGTACCCCACAACAAAACACAATCTATTCCATATGAGAAATGGAAAGGAAGGAAACTCAACTTAAAATATTTTAAAGTGTGGGGATGCTTAGTCAAGTTCAAGTTCCTAAACCCAAGAGGGTTAAGATAAGACCTAAGACTGTAGATTGTGTTTCTACTGAATATGCTATAAATAATAAAGCATGTCGATATTTGGTTCACAAATCCGATCATTTCAATATTCATGATAATACGATAATAGAATCAGATAATGCTGAATTATTTCAAAACATTTATCCATATAAAATGAATAGTGAGTCGTCAAGCGAAAGAACTAAACGACCTCGAGAAGAACCAAAGAAAAGTACTCTTGATGAAGAGAATCCAAGACGTGGTAAACATCAAAGGACATCTACTTCCTTTGGACCAGATTTTGTGACTTTCCTTCTTGAAAATGAGCCTCAAACGTTTAAAGAAGCTATGTCTTCTGGAGACTCATCATTTTGGAAGGAAGCTGTCAATAGTGAAATTGAATCAATCTTAAGTAATCATACTTGGAAATTGATTGATCTTCCTCCTGGAAATAAACCTTTAGGTTCTAAATGGATCTTTAAAAGGAAAATGAAGGTTGATGGTACTATTGACAAATATAAGGCAAGACTTATTGTCAAAAGTTATAGACAAAAGGAAGGCCTTAATTATTTTGACACATATTCACCGCTAACAAGAATAACATCTATTCGGATGTTAGTTACATTGACGGTTGTATATGGTCTTGATATCAATTAAATGGATGTGAAAATGACTTTCTTGAATGGAGAGTTGGAGGAAGAAATTTACATGGAACAACCTGAGGGTTTTGTGGTTCCTGGTAAAGAAAGGAAAGTGTGCAAACTTGTTAAGTCACTTTATGGACTAAAACAAGCACCCAAATAATGGCATGCAAAGTTTGACCAAAAAATATTGGCAAATGGATTTAAGATCAATGAGTGTGATAAATGTTTTTACATTAAAGATACTCCAAATCATAAAGTCATTGTTTGTTTGTATGTTGATGATATGTTGATCATCAGTAGAGACATTTCTGACATAAATGCTATTAAGCGTATGCTGGCTAGCAAATTTGATATGAAAGACTTAGGAGTTGCTGACGTGATCTTAGGGATCACAATTCATAAAACTCCTCAAGGTTTAGAATTATCCCAGTCTCATTACATTGAAAAGGTACTTGATAAATTCAAGTATTTGAATTTTAGTATTGCCAAGACACTGATGGATGTGAGTTTTGCACTTCAAAAGAATGAAGGTAAAATCGATTCACAATTGGAATACGCATGAGTATTGAGAAGTTTAATGTATATCATGAACTGTATGCGACCAGATATAGCATGTGCTATTAGTAAACATAGTCGGTACATGAGTAATCCCAATCAAACTCATTGGATGGAAATGAAATGAGTTTTGGGGTATTTGAAACATACTCAAAATTATGCTTTGCATTATAACAAATATTCTGCAGTACTTGAAAGATATAGTGATGCAAATTGGATCACTGGATCATCTGAAGTTAAATCCACAAGTGGGTATGTATTTACTCTTGGCGTATGAGCAGTTTCTTGGAAGTCTTTCAAACAAACATGTATCACTCGTTCTATAATGGAATCTGAATTTATAGCTTTAGATAAAGCCGGTGAAGAAGTTGAGTGGCTCCGGAATTTCTTGGAAGATATTCTATTCTGGTCCAAACCGTTGGCACCTGTATGCATACACTGTGATAGCCAAGTGGCAATAGGTAGGGCAGAGAGCACTATGTATAACAGAAAATCTCGTCACATTCAATGGAGACATAATACTGTTAGACAACTACTCTCTAGTGGAATTATCATGATTGACTATGTAAAGTCAAAATATAATGTGTCGGATCCACTTACAAAAGGCCTAAGTAGAGAGATAGTTGAAAGATCATCAAAGGGAATGGGTTTAAGGCCTAGGACAAGTCATCATGGCGGTAACTCTACCTAGTAGACTGAAGATCCCAAGAGCTAGGTTCAAGGAGAAAAATAAAGTTATGATTGATAGTTCAACATTGTCAAATAACTCAACTCATTCTCGTGATGAAGATAATTTTTGAAAATAAGCGTAAAGCTTTTAAGGCTTAAAGCTTTTTAATAGTTTCTAAGTTTGACAAGTATGACCAAATAGTTTATCTATAGGATTAAACATTTACAAAATACCTATATAAGTGTGAAGTGTAAGTCGCTTCAAGGAGAATGATAATAAAGGCCGATTCTCTAAGCACTTATAAAATCAGGCAGTGTTCATGACTGAAATAAATAAAATCAGGAGAAGTATAAGCATTTAAAGGTTAGTTGTGTGACTTGTATTGTCTAGGTGTACAATAAAATTCAACGGTTTAAGGATATCAGATCTACCGATTGACCGAGTGCATCCGATATAAGTTCACTACGAAAAGTTCAAAGGGAAACCTACTTATCCAAAATACAATTAATCTTTGCTTGTAGATCACACACTTATCCGTATATTCTTTCATCTTTTAGCCATTTCTCATTCATGTGTGGGATTGTTGGGATTTATTAATGAAAAGTGAATAAAAATGGAGGGAATAGAAATGGAGGAAAAATGACATTTTCCTTTTGCTTTTGTAAAGAGAATTTGTACCACATTGGTGGTGGAAAGGAAATTTCAAGTGCTTATATTAAGAAACACTTCCTCATGGTCTTAAAGGGGTTGAGAAGAAGACAAGTCTCGCACCATCGTCATCGTCGCTCGGCTCAGCTTCGACTTCGGCTTTGGCTTTAACTTTAGATTTGTCAAAGATCGATCGAGAAATTATCTTTTTGGACAAAGTTTATTTAAACTTAATTGTTTAAACCAAAATTCTAACCCAAAATTTCCATGTGCGAGCTGCACATCAGCATGTGTGAAATGCACACGAATCACACATCGAAAGGGTGTGTCCTTTTGTCTTACTAGTTTTGCATGTCCCAACGCACATGACTACCGGTTTGAGCAGTCTCACTGGTTTCGCATGCAATCGGATGTGCAATGCGCACTTGCTCATGTGTGAAACACACATGGTCCCGACATATCTGAAATAATGCAACTTTTCTGAACCTTTGCTTCCTTTCTGAAGCAGTGCTTTTTGGCTATAAATATCTGATTCTTTCACAGATATAAAGCATGAATTTGAGTACATTTTGATTACAAGAAACGTAAGTATACTTCTACATTTCGTCATAAATTCTAGTGTGATTTACTACCGTTGAGTGGTTCGCTATTCAATAGAATTTGAGTAACCTTTATTCTGTTGAAGTTAAACCGTTCTATCCTGGGAGGATATATTCCGTCAACCTCGGGTGCTTGAGGGGAATAATTTCCTTAAGGACACACTGTGTATTCAGTGGGCTTGGTTTTCTCCTTCATCTCTTTTCTTTACTATTTTTCGTAAATAGTTTAATGTTCTTATTTCTACATTCTACTTGTTATTAAATACAAATTTTATATCACACAAATAACAGTATCAACTGTAAAATACTATTAACGAATTTGAGCATCCAACAAAATATCTTAAACCGACGGATAAAGTGTCACGACTCGATTTCTCAGGTTATGAAGGCACCTACAACCCCTAGTAGGCGAACCAATCCCCGTAGTCCAGAACGGTTAATAATGGACTACTACCTAATCTAACAGGCACAATAAGCAGAAAATAAGCAGAAGCAGATATAAAATAGAACAACGCAAAAGCAAATAACCTGAATATATATAGACAAGGAAACTACAGCAACCCCAAGACTTGGTATCGATAGTACATGAGCTTCTAATAGAATACAAGTGCTCGAAGTAACAAAACAGAATATACAATTGTCTTCGAATAAATAAAGGTAACAGTGCGAAAAGATGAGATGTGGTAAAGCCCCAATCGTCAGGCGCTCACCCTAGTCTCGAATATCCAAAAGTTGCACGAGTCTCTACGCGATCAACAACAAAAGTTCCCACTAATATTTACACCAAAAAATGCAAAAGTGTAGTATGCGCACCTATTACTAAGCAACGGGTACCCTGTAGGCATCATCGGCCGACTGAGCGCATATAAGATATAAAAACAGTAACTAGCAGATAGCAAAGAAGAAGTCATAGAAGCAATAGAGATAGCACATGGAAACTAGCACGGATAGAAGTCAACAAGAATTACAAACAAGCTATGCTAGCCACATAAGATATATATACAACACAGAACACAGGTGAGGGAAAGAAGAACGCACCTGGAGTCCTTGCAACGATAATAGATATATAAAAAGAGAGATTTTAGAAAGATGGCGGTATACCGGTAACTTCAAGTAAAAAGGGAAGAAAGGAAAGCAAGTAACATACTCATGCGATAGGAAATATAATTAACGGAATCATGCTTAAACACCAATTCAAGATCAGAGAACATATATGAATCAACCTTACAAGTACAACTCTAGGATGGAATAAACTAAGCCACAAATAAACCAAAACCACTAATCAGCACCAAGAAAAAGGGTAGGATCCGCAAACCCATAAATACTCAGAAGGCCACATAAATAGTGCCTTAATAATCTAGGACCCACTAGTCCATCAATAATCAAAAGTCCAATAATCGGAGCCTCAACAGGCTAGAACCCACTAAACCACCAAGAACCGAAGGCCATAACAAGCTCTATAATACGTCAGGAGTAATATAATCTACCTAAAGTCCCAACGGCCGCCCATACAACCGAGAAACACAATCAAGTGAAAACAAACCCTCCGACATCTCATACTACCGGAGCGTACACTGAGTAAACAACAAACAAGGGTGAAATTCAAATATAATATACATGATGATGTAATATAATGGAACCGATGATAGTAACCTTGTATGTACCTACCCTCGGCGCCTAAAGGCCTAGAAGGTAGGATCTATGGTGCGACGTACCCGCTATACCTCACCTCCACCATATACCCCTCATCCGGCACACTTGGCCCGTAGCCCTTGGTCCTGGAATGGCAGGGCCCATGGAGGTCCTCGACCACATACAATAACGAATGCAAAATCTCAAAGTAGGTCTAGATCAGTAACCAGAATCTCGTAGTACGGGTCTGGAATCGAACCGGGTCTAAAACAGTAGTAGTGACCTCAAAACCCCGTCAAAGGGTGCCTAAAGTGTATTCGGGTCTAAATCAGTAATCAAGTCTCAATAACCCTTATAAAGGGTGTCTGGAGTGTATCCGAGTCTAAACATGTAGTAAAAATATGTCTAGCACTCTGGCACAACCGAGTCTAGTATCAGTGTGACAACTAGTGATAAAATCCTCGTAATATCCTCTTTACTCTAAGAGATTTCATAAAAATCAATTCCAAAACCCCTTTATAATCATTTTACCGAAAGCAGTCTCTCGGGGCTATGCAAAGTTTAGAAAACCATTTATAGTTGGCCCAAAGCTAAATCAGTAGTAAAACATGCAGAAAAATCCTTTGCATGAATGATATGCTCGCAAACAATAAAGTAGCTCAACGGCTCACAAATAATCCTATCGGCCTTGCACAGGCACAATCAGCTCTACAACATAGATATTCAGCCTAAACTAATATCACGATCTCCGGGACTCGCGAACATTCCCAAATATCCCACCGCCTATGGTACAAAGGTATCTACAAAGGCCACACGGGGCCACAAGGATAATATTACCATACTACAACGAGTACTACAAACAACGTAAGAAATGTACGGACAGAAGAGACGGATAAGGTATGGGGTACCAACCTAGAAAACCAACCCAAGGATACTAATTAATGCAGTTATAGCTTATATACGCAGAGTCTAGGTAGAGAAATTCATAACCTATTTGTCGTCCGACAACTAGCTGCTGGAACGACATCGTCCAAGCTCGAACTGCTCCGATAATCCCTAAATCGCGAATATATTATCAAAACAATATTCTACGTGTCAATACAAAGCCGACGATATCCATAATGCTAGAAACATAACCGGGTCAAAATCTGGGTCACAAGCAAGCCCGTGGGCCTCACAATCCGAAGCCAGAAACAAAAATACCATGATATTTCTCACATTCCTGGGAGAACATGCTCAAAATTTGAGCGGAAATGGACCATTATAAGGGCTCAAAACAGCCCCAAGAATCAAGAAATTAAAGATGAAATTCAAGGAAGAAAATCAGAAATTAAAGAGGAACTTACCCGATTTAGAAGTCAATAATCGGACAAGGATCAACAATAATATACCTCCAAGCTGTTGGGAAAGATCAAGGATGAATATGGAGGTTTTGGGTCTTAACTTCCATGGAGGAACGAGCTTTGGAAATATAGGAAATGAAGGAGAAAAGAGAAGACTGCCAGCCTTATAATCTACCACGCCCAGGCGCTACAACACCCATGCTTGCGCAGGCACCGAGGCGGATGGCACCGCACAGGGGCATTGGCACGCTGAGGCGGGCGGGCACGCAGGGGCGCTGGCCAAGTGCAGGCGCGGCCCAGGCGGCGCCCTGGCGCCACACCAGCAGCCAACAACAACAACAACATGCCAAGGCAGATTTTTCAAGTGGTGGGCCTCGGGAATGCATCTGGGGTCCCGCGAATATAAACGAGTTGAGCTATTTAACTAGAAATGGCATTTCGGATCTAACGAAATCGACGAAAATTCCATTGGAGGTTGATTTAATAAAAAGTGGGTTCCGCGCCCAAAATCAACCTTTAGGCCAACTATTCCAAAATGGAACCTAAGGGCCAAAATCAAGTCCGGAAGTCTCGAGACCCGAACCAATGGTCCCTCTAGCCTAAACTCGATATTTCTGAGCTAACAGCGCTGATAGAATTTCCATTCGAGGCTATCTTCTCTGAATGCTGATCCAAGTCAACCAAATAAGCCCAATTGGCCTGAAAATACAGAACGAGAGAGAATTCCAAGCTGAAAAGCTCCCGGATATCGACCAAAGGTCTAACCAGACCAAAGTCCACACTCCGGAGCTAACAGAAGTGTCAGAATTTGATTCCGAGCATGATTACCAAGAATGTTGACCGAAGTCAATGGTTTCCTAAGTTAAGACTCTAAAACAGGGAAACGGTCATAACGACCAAACAAATGGCTCGGGCACCAGACTACCGGTCTCAACAAGTTATAAATGACTTGGGGTCACTACAGGCAAGCTCTAACAGTACAAAGAAGGCGAAGACGCGAGAATGACCGGAAGGGTCATTACATAAAGTGACCCAAAATATTGATATATAGATCACTTCGGATACCCTTACTTAATAAAGTGACCTAGATGCTTGATGAAAATTGATCTCAAATTATCTAATGACATGGTGAGTTAGGAGTTTTTTGGAGGAAATATTACAAGGCTATGGATTTCCTGGTAGGTTTATTAAGATGCTGATGATATGTGTTACTACTCCTAAGTACACTATTAAGATTAATGGTGGGGGTCATGGATACTTTCAAGGCCAGAGAGGGCTAAGACAAGGGAATCATGTTTCTCCTTTGCTCTTTGTTCTGGTAATGGAGTACTTGTCAAGGACTTTTAAATGTATGAGCCAGCTACCTGAGTTCATATTTCATTCTATGTGTAAGGTGACTAGCTTCGACACATTTGATATTTGCTGATGACTTAATGGTGTTCTGCAAAGGGGAGGAACAATCTGTTATAAG
This sequence comes from Jaltomata sinuosa, assembly GCA_003996215.1. NCBI lineage: Eukaryota > Viridiplantae > Streptophyta > Magnoliopsida > Solanales > Solanaceae > Jaltomata > Jaltomata sinuosa. The sequence goes on from QJPP01001886.1 coordinate 183,100, forward strand.
GGTGAAGGAAGCTTTGGATCATTCAGCTATAGGATTGGAAGCAAACTTGGAAAAATCAAGCAACTTCATTGCTAGAGTAACAGATCAGGTTAAGAACACTCTGCTGGCAAGAACTGAATACACTTCAGGGGAATTCCAATAAGATATTTGGGATTGACCCTATCCTCTAAGAAGTGGAGTAAACTAGAGTGTCAACAACTCATAGATAAGATAACTAGCAGAATCACTACTGTTTATGCAAAGCAGCTCTCCTATGCAAGCAGACTTCAAGTGTTAAATATAGTGTTGTTTTCAATACATAGCTTCTGGGGATCAGCTTTCATCATGCCTTAAAGCATCTTAAAAGAGGTAGATAGAAAATGTAGAGACTATGGATGGGGGAGTGAAGAAGGTAAAAGGAAACCATGTTTAGTGTCTTGGGATAGAGTGTGTCAACCTAAGAGCAAGGGTGGCCTGAATGTTAAGGATTGTAGAACCTGGAACATAGCTTCTGTGGGAAAGCTTCTATGGCAATTAGTGGTGGATAAAGCCTCCCTATGGGTGAGATGGGTTCATGGAATTTATATGAAGAATGACGCCAGCATCTGGACTCATAAAGCCCCTCCAGATTGCAGCTGGTATTGGAGAAAGATCAATTCCTTGAAGGAAAGAATGATGAATTGGTATAGTTTGAATGTGTATAAACTCACTGCTACTGGGGACTATTCCATCACCAATAGTTACTTGCAACTACTGGGGGATCAAAGAAAGATGGACAATGCAGATCTTGTTTGGACAGCAGTAGCACAGCCCAGACACAGGTTTATTACATGGCTAGCAGTGCAAGGGCGACTGCTTACTAAGGAGAGAATGATCAAGTTGAGGATGGAGGTATCTGATCCTTATTGTTGCTTGCGTGAGACCCAAGCTATGGAGATAAGTACTCACCTATTTGTAGGCTGCACTTGGACTACTGAAGTTAGAGAGGAGCTCATGCTGTGGACAAATACTCATATTCAGGGAAGGGACATGAAGCAGGTGTTAGGGACTATAAAGAAGAAGCACTGGAAAATATTTCAAAAGGAAGTGATGGCAACAATTTTTGGTGCATTGGTATACCATACATGGAGGGCTAGAAATTGGAAGATCTTCAAGCAAAGGAGCATTCAAGGAACTGAAGTAGCTAGACAAATAAAGGAGGAAATTGTATATAGAATAGAGCTACTAAACTCTTCTAAGAAGGCAGCTAGGAGTAGGGAGTTTATACATAGGATTCTTTGTCTTTAGTTTTTGCAGCATACTTTGTAATTAGATGAGTTGCTCGAGGCTTGTTCATCACAACAAGATGGCTGTGGGGATGGGTTCTCTTTAGGTGTAATACTTTGCTTGTTAATGGTAATTTACATGGTTACCAAAAAAAATGTGGAACTTTATCTCTAATGCCCTCCCACATGTTTAATTAGAGCTTTTGAATTTGGTTTTTGGAGTTTGTGAGATAGAAGCATGGAGTAATAGAATGATTTGAGAAGGCAAAAATATCTTTTACACACTCCATTTTAAATCGGCTTTCTTAGTTTGAGCTTAGTGCACGACTTAGTTTTTTGATCAAGTTCGGACTTATAACTTTATAATATTTCTGGTCCAAGAAAAGTAGTAGCTAGTACGATGAGTTGAGAAGAGAAGAAATATAGTTACCCCGGAAATACATAAGAAAGAGGAGAAATAACACAAGAAATTTTCTTATCAATGTTCTGACTTCTGACTCATGCTACCGAAAACCTTAAAACAATGAGTTGAGTAGGCAAATCTGTATAAATTGCTTTGGATACCTTGAGTTAACATATGTGTGATTTTATCTCTGACAGAAACTACCAACTTGGGCTTTATAATACTAGAATATCTTACCTAACACGGAAAAGAAAAGCATAAATGTTGCAGACATTTGAATCACTCTTCTGCTTCCAACTCGAGTCAATGCCAAAAGACCAACATTTTCACTGCATAGCTCACAAAAGTAAAACATTAGATCATGTAGTCAACTATCTAATTGGATTCTCAGTGATGATATATATGTCTATAGATACTTATTTCTTTTATTTATAGAAACGGTAAGCATAAAGGTATCTAAAGACTACAAAATGACTGGAATACTTAATTTCATAGTACTTGTAATCCTCTTTCCTGACTTAAATTTTGCTCTTGATTAGGACAGTAATATGAGATTTTAGAACAAAGGAAATGTTCTTTCTACTTTAAGCATTTCCTAGGAAAAGATGTTTGAAATTAGATGCTGCGGAGTAGACGTATTACACTGATACAGTGGATCCACTTGCAGTTCCCCATAGACCATTCAGCAAAATGCCTAATCCCTGGATGTCACAAAAAGCAAATTGAGTTCAGCAGACAAATTTTACAATTGAAGAAAGAGTCTACGAGAAGTGTAAATATCATCCTGGCACATCTACCAACCAGCCAACCAGCACCACGGCTAATTACTGAACCCGGTGTATGTGTTACACTGCCATATCTTGCAGCTGCTATAAATGCTCCAGTAGACTGTCAAGATAACATTAATAGGAAAGCTTAATAGAAAATTATATGGAAGCATGTTCTTCAGAAAGATGTCTCAAGTTTGCATCAAGGACTCCAGAGTTTAGTGACTAACAAGGATAAAGACATCTTTCCAACAACAACAACTACGCCTCAGTCCCAATCAAGTTGTGGATAATTAACATCTTTCAAAAATTCAGTTAGCTTCATGTATCTGTTTTTGCTTTCTTATGTTTTTCGAATAAGAAAATGTATTTTGCATGATAGTTTTTACTCGCAAAAGAGAAACCTGACCCAAGCTAGAACTGTATATAGACCTCGACAAGAGAAACCGAAGCTGCAGCCATCATCACAAAGGCATCTCCAGCATCAACTTTGGGAGTACCCCATTGCCATGGGTAAGGAAACTTTATCCTGCATTTCCAGAAGTCAGCGTGAAAGCAGAAGCAAATCAAAGCCAATCTTAAATTGGACTTCAGACCTAGAATTCTTTAAAAACGAGTTCGATGAGACAAGTAGTTAATAAAAAGCATCAAATTGTAGTTTACTTGTACTGCACATATCTACAGGTAAAACAATATGACCTGATATTAAATTTAACTTCGAAAGTATTTAATTTTCACACGTTGACTACCTGGTTCCCAAGGCTGGTGGTGCTGAGTCTCAATGCTAGCTAATGGCTATTGGAATATATACTTGCAAATTAAAAGGGAATCTACAATACCAACTTTTGAAAGAGAGTTCTTGTTTGCGGTGGCATGAAAATTGTTAGAAAGGAAAGGAAATTATGTAAAGAACTTCCCTGTTCCATGTCAAGATTACTACTACTTCTAAGCATAAATGTTATCAAATAGCTTGTGCTAAATAAAAAGTAAGCTAATTAGTAGAAGCTATTTTTCCATCGTAACAACGACACTATGACATCATCAACTTTGTAGATAAGCTTTTTGATCATCTAAAGCAGAAAGTGGTCATAAGAATGCATCATTCAAGTTTGAAACATGCTAATACTAAAATAAATTTGGAGAGTTAGCTGCTAAACAAATCTGCCACTTCAGGGTATCATTTTGTTCATAATCAATACCTTTAAAGGACAAGGATATGAATTAAATTAAACGCGAGTTTAATGCAGCATACCATGAAGCTCCACTAATGAGCCCAGAGCGATCAACACGGCAACTGAACTGAGTCTGTGGAGATCTATGGTTGTATGCACCTGTTACAGTGAGAAGAGCTGCATATGCCCACACTATAGCAACTGATAATAGGACAGCAAATCGCTCAAATATGGGACGCTTTAATTTCCACATGTGAGGAATGTACTGCACAAACATTTATTTCCCGTATATTAGATTACTACAGGCATAACTATTAGAATTCTTTCCAAGAAATTCTGTAAGGAAACCCAATGCTGTTTAAAATCTTCTATGGATCAATGATTGAGATGAGTACAATATTAACCTTAGCCTGAAAAGAATTTCTCTAAGGCGTAAAAACCAATTTCACTACGATGATCTTCTCCGTAAAACCGTTAATTGTGGATCCCAAGTAAAGAACCACAAGTAATCCTGAAAGCCCTTTCATTAACTTAATTTCCATTATTCATTCACCATTTGATTTTCCGTGAATTGTTTAGTTTATGCTGCTTTTCCCGCCAAAAGACAAAAGAGATGCAATAGAACAAGGTGTCCACGTCATCTCTTTCACCATTCAAAGGGTAGAAACCATCTATACCATGCCTCATTTAAGACAAAAATAGGTGCAATATATCTCAAGAACTGAATCTGATAATTATTAAGGACAAGGCTTACTTGTGACAACAATATTAGTATGATTAACCCTGGAAGACCAATTTCAACACATTCTGCCAGCTGCCAGCATCAATCAACAGAAATGAAAAAGAAGTCAGTAAATCTAATGATTAAAAAGGGAAAGCAGATGAGAATTTCTGCTTCATGGAAATAAAGATATGTTACAAACCGACTTCGGGCCTTCTGCATGTAGCTCATTCAGAAAAGCGATTCTATGAACTTTTTTTTTTTTTTATTTATCAAAAACCCCAAAAGAGGGGTGTAATATATAAAAATGACCAAGTATTTACAAACGGGACAACTACACAAATGCCCCTTAAAGGGGGTGGCTTTATATTTTTGCCCCTCGTAAGAAAGGTCTTACAAAAATAGCCTCCCTTGTTTTTATTTATAGAACAATTACCTTTTTGCCCCTCTATACCTCAAATATTTTTAAATAACTCTCAATGTTCATTTGCCTCTCAACTTTAATTTTTTTTTTCTTTTTTTTCTCAACTTTTTTTTTTAATTTTATTCTTTCTTCTACGTTTTTCTCTTTTTTCTCAATCTTTATTTTTTTCCTTTTCTCCTCTCAATTCTATTTTTTTTCTCCTTTTTTTATATTTTTTTTATTTTTCTCAACCTTTATTTTTTCATTTATTTTTTGTTTTGTTTTTTTTTCTTCGTTTTTTCCTTTTTTTCTCAATTTTTATTTTTTTCCTCTCAACTTCTATTTTTTTATTTTTTCTTTGATTTTTAATTTTTCTTTTCTCTTTTTTTTAATCATTTTTCTCAACCTTTATTTGTTTTCTATAACTCTTGCTTTAGAGGCAAGACTTACCCCAAGGATTTCCAAACAACAAATTACGCCCCATGAGCAAGATGTGACACTAGTACATTGTGTCTTGATTTATGAGATGTTTTATAACACTTGCCTCAGTGGCAAGACTTAGCCCAAAGACCTCTCAAAAAATACAAGTTACGGCCCATGGGCAAGAGTTCACACTACTTTATAGTGTCT